>VOQK01030803.1:10797-23052 GCA_015052645.1 Benitochromis conjunctus
TTTCCTCCTGGGGGGGGGGGGGGGGGGGGGGGGGGGGGGGGGGGGGCAAAGCGAAAGGCACTCAAAGGGGATGTTATTGTTATCAGCATGAAATTAAGAAAAAATGGGATTTTTGAATTTAGGCCACTTTGGATGATGTGTTCAAAGGTTTGCGAGCAGTTTTCAGCAGCTTCAAAGGGAGCTGTAGCCTCAGTTCCTATTGTCATGCTGACTTGTCGGATTTTGTACAAGAATCCAGTAATCAGCCAATCCAGTTCCGGCGTTGGGTAAACAAAAACGTCTATACTCTGTTCGATTTTGGAAACGCTTTAAGTGTGCCCCTGACAAATAGAGCAAACAGTGGTCAATCATGGGATTTGACCATTTAAAATGTGTTTGGCAGTATTGATTTTCAAACAGAGAAGTATCTACCCCCACCCCCCAAAAAAAACCCAAAACCCAAAATAAAACGGAGTGTGTATAGAAAGAGCAGAAACATCACAGAAAAACTGACAAAATGGATTGCAGCACTCTGTCAGAGAGACACACTAAATCACTCGGGAGTCAAACTGATCTAAAGTTTGTAGTTTATGACGAGATAAAAAGGTTTCAGCTCAAGAGCGAACACAAGTTCATATTTCTCATCCTGAAACCAGCTCGCACCTGTCACAAATATTTTACAACTTCCACAGGGTGTGAAGTAACTCGTGTAATGTTTCTTTTTAAATCTCTGATTTCCACCCACTTAAACTAAAATGTTTTCAATCAAACTGTACTGTAAAAATACCAATAAATGAAAAAGAAAAAAGCCTTTGCTATTAATAACAGAACACTTGTGAAACGACTCTACGGTATAGAAGCAGAGTCATGCTCATTTCCTGTAGAGACGCTGTTCAGTAACTAACAGTGGTGGGTATACTTACAACACTTGGATGGACATAAAAGTCTCCTGAGTGAGTCATCAGTAGAGAAGATCACAAACTGTGTGAAAAACATCTGTGTTTTTCACGCAGTCAACATTAGAAGCCGTAAAAGACTAAGGGGAACTCCACGGTGCATTTACTGTAGGTAAGATAACTTTGATCCACAGAGCGTCTATTATGTCTGTTATGTGCCCCTCTGAAAGTGATAAGTTGCTTGCCCTCCCTCCGGTGATTAACCTTCTGTAGGTTTACTTAGTTCACCTTAGGGTTATGGTTCAATAAACTTAGTGACAGTGTTACAGTGTTTTGCTTCCAGTGACAAAGATGGCACTCACTTTAGCTCTGATTCCGGCAGTTACTATTGCACGTGCTGTTGTAAAACATTTCGGGGCTTTCTTCTTCACAAACAGTGACTCGTGTTAAAATGTAAAAAAACCCCAATTAAAACAACAACAACACCTACAACAATACTCTATATAACATGTAATTTAATCACCAGCGGTGGTCATCCACATTATTTCTATTATAAAATCTGAGAAAAAGGAATTTTCCTAATTTTCCTAAATTCTGAGCTTTAATCTTATACATAATTGTATATACAATTAAATTGTATATTTCATTACATATACAATAAAAAAATAGTGATGTTGAATTTAATGATGCCCATACTTGTATGAAAAGAGCAAACTTATCAGTAACTCTGGGATTCCTCTCAGCTCTACAGATTATTTTGCTTCTTTGTGATAATTTGCTCGTCTTCGCTGGTTTACACGTACCTCTATCATCTGAATAGTTTTGAAGCAGAACAGGTAATTTAGGAACCTTTAGCATCTACAGATGTGTGAGCCGAAACAGAACTAAAAGGGTGTGAACACTGAAGTCGTAATGCTGTAATACAGGTGCTCTGTTGCTTTATATCTGTAGGAGGTTTCATCTTTTTGGTAAAGAATTTAAGCTTTAACAGGTCTGTTCTGTATTTATAGATACAGTAAGTGTGCAGTGGCAAAAAAAATGCTAGATCAGCTTCTCGAACAACACATCTTTAAGTAATATCATTAATTAATATCTTTTTCCAAATATATAAATACATCAATACATACTGGAGTGCAAACAGGTTGCCCTAGTAACCATTAAAAAAAAAGTATCTAAAGGCGAAGGAACGAGGCAAAAGAAAAATTACAAGTGACAAATGCTACAAACGTTGGGGCCATGAAGTGAGCAGCTGCCTTCGAGCCCTTCAGCTCTACTTCACTTTTGGTACAACACCTCCATGTTTCTGAAGGCCTCTCTGAGCAGTCTCCCTGCTTGTCCCTGATTTTGTTTGACAGTCTTGCATGACAGATAATGAGCAGAATAAAGGGAAGAGCGAGCAAGCGAGCGAGAGGGAGGTAAATCCAGCAGGACATATTGTGGCTCAGCAGTTCTGTTGTGCTGTGGCTCTGCCAAGGACAGTCTGCATATCCTCGCCATCACACAGCAACCTCATAACTCCAGTCTCACCTTTATAGATTTTATGCTGCTTGTATTGAAAGGTGACAGAGCCCTCTGAGTACTCACTGATTTCCATGACCTTCAGGCCACTGCAGGACAATTAAAACCCAAGATCTCATTTCAGAACCGGTCACCTAAAACTAAACCAGGCTGATTAAATGCAGCACACGCTCATGAATGTTACACGACAGCCTATAACCGCCACGGGTAATGGTAAGAAGAATAACTTATTGCCAAATTGTCCTTGCCTCTGTGAGGTACTTGGCTAACAATGTGATGAATTCAAGTCAGGTGTACTACTTTACCAATATGTCTATGTTTCAGCATTTTTGTTTTTTTTTACAACTGTACTGAGGGCAACAAATCAGGGCAACTATTTCCAGAAGAACAGTCACATAATCATAAAAAATAATAATAATAAAAATGTCAATAATTGTAAAACTCTGATGTCCAAAAGCCTTAAATGAACATAAAATTAGCAACCGCATAATTGTGCTTTGCAGATGCACAGTGTGGCGATGCAACAACAACAACACTTTAGCCTCTTGTAACACCCTCATCCTTTGAAGGTTATGGTATGAAAATAATTGCACAATTCAAGATAACTAAGAGAAAAAGAGTAACTGGCAAAGACTTATAAAAATTTAAATGTAAAATTAACAGATATACTGGAAACTGAAACAATGAAGGTAAACAGTGAAAGATTAAAGGCCAAATCGCCGAGAAGATGCACGATTAGGAAGGCTACGGTACTATCAGTGATGAGGTTGATGACGATTTAAAAAAGGTATTTTACCTCTTTTGCAGCAATCTCTGTCAGGAAATACAGATCACTGGAGTGAGGTAGTCTCTATTTATATCACTCTGTCCCATTTACTGGCCATTCTGAGTCTGAGCAGCACAAATTAATCCGTTTATTACACACACAGCATGAAATAACCTGCTGCTGCTGTGGCATGGTTCACAGAGACGGCTGGTTGGTGCAAATAACGATTGATAGTGAGAAGAGGGACTAAAGGAAGTGCACTGATCATCATGTGGAGAAAGAAAACAAAAAGTGTACATGACACCGTCAAGTAGCATTAGCAAAGACATACAGTTTTAATCTGAGAACTCTGTATGAGTGATGGAGGGCTGGGTTGCCATGGAAACAGCCAACTTTTTTAGCATCACATCACCAACGCCTTCCAAATGTAAGTTAAAGTTAAATTATGCTTGTAATTGTTGCTTGCTGATTACAACATGACTGCATTTTAAAAACAAAATCCTGAAAGGCTTTTCTCATTTTTGGGAATAGCAATAACTCCAACATCCATTGGTGCTCATAGCATTTGAGCACAAGGCAAACATAACTGAAGCATAATGCTGCTGAAAGACTCAGAGCACCTTCTACTTTTACTGTCTGTGGTGAAAATTTCTTTTTTTTTACATCACTGAGGACTCAAACGAGCCCTGATTGCATGATATAAAAAGAAGCAAAAACCCCACAATCAGTAATTTTTAATTTCACCATAAAACCTTGTGGGTGAAGTCAGGCCAAAATGATTTGCATTGCGATTCAAATTTGACACTTTTAGCAATCAATCTTGGAACCATTCAAATAATTCTCCTCCCATTAATCCATTTTTACTCGGGGTTGTTTTCTTTTTCATCTTCTGGTTTTGAACTCTTCTTTAAAAAAAAATTATTATGTAGCTGTAAAATGTTCAAAGGGCATTTTATAAATAATTATTTGGCACAATAAAGTTTTGTAGCTATATCGCATTTATTTTTTCCCCACCAGATGTTAAAAATGTTTCAACTTTCTGCTTTGAAACGTGGGTGTAACCTTACCTTTACCCAGCAACACAATGCTGCCTTTGTTTTTGTTGATCCCCTCTTGGGCCTGTTGGTTTGTTTAATGAGGGTAATTATGAAATGAGTCATATTAAAGCTAAATAAGCCTCTTTGTAAATAAAGATCATACGGAGAGAGAGAGACACGAGGAGAGTGAGGGCAAACGCTGTAAAGAGAAGAAGAAATAGAGGAAGTGGCACAGCGTGGCTGCTTTTTGTTTTTCCCTAATGTGATGACGTGGGCGAGGAAGATGCGGGTGGAAGCTCACCATCCTCTTCATACCTTGCATCATCTTTTCTGCTCAACCTGGTAACAGTTGATTATTTCTTTGTCATGGGTCCACAAACTTTCTACATCTTCTTTCTTTTCTTGGTTATTTGGTGTCTTCTTCTCCTTAAGGCAACACACTGCTGACAAGAATTCCAATTACAGCGGAGAGGAAATGGGTAAAGGATATTTTAGAAGATCACTCTGCCATGAGTGGGAAAGTACTTTGAACCCCCGCTGGTGCTGTGGAATTTTCTTATTCCCAAATGTAAAAAAAAAAGGTAGCTTGTTAAAAAAATATAGTTTTTCATTCCTTTTCCATGATTTATATTTGTAAAAAAATTGCCCGTGGTCATTTTAGATTATAGATAAATATAGAGATTTCTCTATGAGATTATTCATCCTTCTGTTAAAGATTTCAGTCACATTTTAGACTTATTCAAACACTTGCCAAAATTGTAATACTGATGATCTGCTATGTTCGCTAGGTCAGTCATTTCATTGCGCAGGTAGAGGGTAGACACCTGTGCTATAAATATGTGTCTTTGTTGAATAGTTCTGTGGAAATTTGAGGAAGTATAGAGGTGGAAAGTGAGGCGAGGTGGGGGGGGCTTCAAGAGGTTTGCAGAGTGTGGAGTGTGGAGCAGCATGCTAAGTTGGGTAATTGTTCTCTTTCCCCTCATCTGTCCCGTGTCGCACTCTCTTTGATCACTTTTAAACCAGCTTCTGTTTGTCAGAATGTGGCTGCTTTCATGTCGGTGCCTAAGCCAACTTAAGCAGAGCCAGTCAGCCGAGCAGGTACTCATTCACTTAGACAGGCAGCTAGTCACCAGTAGAGAAATCACATCACAGCTGTACTGTGAATCATCAGAGAGAGACTTGGCAAGTCGAATAGCATGCTACATCATCTAGTCAGAGACTTGAAACAATCAGTTCAATTTAGTTATAGCTCGCCAACGGTTAGCATAACTGAAAAACAGTCAAGCACTTTTGGAACTTGTTAGCTGTCTTCCTCATACAGTTAATCTCCGAGCCTGCAGGAAAATACATAATTCATGAAAAGTGAAAAACAACAACAATAACATAAACACTTCTTACCTGCTGCCTACTTTGAAAGCAGTAGACAACACATGTGTTAGAAATTCAGCACACTTGTTGTGTTGTTACGATTAATGCATTTGATCTTGAAAACCTTGTTTTAGGTAATTTGTAGCCAATATGGCCGAATACTTCCCCTGTTCAGATGTCTCCTCTGGTTTACTGTGTGTGTGTGTGTGATAAATATAAGATTATTATTTTGGGTCTTGATTTGACAGTTTTGCCTATATTTGATAGCAGATGGTAAGAGGAGTAGTAAGAAGGCCACAGTGCGACTGTTGATATCACTTCACCTATCACCTGTCTTCGGGATAATTTATTGGCTTTACAAGGCAGTGTGTCAACAGGAAATCCAGGTTGAAATGCATTCAGTCAAGTTTATCCTGTCATTTAGCCAGTTAATCTTAAATAAGCTGGTTGGTCATCTTGTCAGTCAAAAAGCTAGCATGCTAATCCCTCACTCATCAGTCATTCTGCTGCTCAATCAATCACTCAATACGCTACGAGGGCAAACAGCCAGGAAGAGGCCAGTCAAGTAGCCTGCTATATGCTAAGCTTGTCACCCAGCAGGCTGGTAATTCACATAGTCTGCCAGCTTTTCAAAGAGACAGTAAGCCAAATATATAAGATATATATTAGGTTCATTTTCAAAATCCATTTTATGTCCAGCCTTTTCTTTCTTCACAACAGTACAGTGTGTGGCTGTGTGTGACAGAGCGATACATTTGTATATATACTCACTGACCACTTTATTAGGTATACCTTATACCTAATAATGACCAGATTTATGATGGGAATCTCCCATTCCACCACATCCCACCATACTTTACCCAATGTTAGGCTGTGGAATCTGAACATTGCTTATTTGGAACTAAGGGGCTCAAACTGTGGCAAGAAAACATCTCCCATAAGAGCCTGAGCCATTATTACAAGGTAGGAAGGATCTGTGCTTTCGTGTTGTCAAAATTGCCAAATTCATCAGACCAGACAGCATGTTTCCACTGCTTCACCAGAGAAGTACCACTCACTTGATTTTTTTTTTTTTTTACCATTGTCTGCAAACCCTAGAGATGGCTGTGCAGGAAAATCACAGTAGATTTAGTAGTGTGCGAAATATTTCTCTGCAGCACAAATAATCAAGCCACATTTAAAGTCACCTGTTTTCCCCATCCTGATGCTCTTTTTGAACTTCAATATACAATATATATAATACAGATGGCCAGTGCTGTTGTCAGAAAGTGTTGATGGTGACTTGTAGTTACAATTCTAGGGAGGAGGACATCAGGTTATTGGCACAAGCTACAACAGAGGGTTTCAGAAAGGTCTGAGGTTACCTGCGGCGTAGGTACACACAAATCCCCTATGCCTACTGGATTATTCTTTTCTCCAAGCCCTTAGCTTAGATGAAGCCAGCTGTGTCTTTCTGTTTGTGTTTGTAGGGTTCATTATGCATTGTTGTGCTGATGGCATATCTAACAGCTGAAAGCGGTTTGTGTGAGTTTGTTCTCACGCAGAGAGATAAATTCAGACAGGTGTGCAGGAGGGTTACTGTCATTTTGTCACACTGTTCAGGTGAAGGATTGCTCGAGCAGGATGCAGATTTAGCACATACGTGCATTCATGATAAGAAGATACACATACAGCGGTGTGAAAAAGTGTTTGCGCCCTCCCTGATTTCCTGGTTTTTTTATGTTTGTCACACTTAAATGTTTCAGATCATCAAACAAATTTAAATATTAGACAAAGATAACACAAGTAAACACAAAATGCAAATCCTAAATGAATGTGTTTATTATTAAGAGGGGGATTTTTTTTTTTAAACCAACAGGGCTCTGTGATTGCTCCCTAAACCTAATAAATGGTTAGACTACCCTTATCAGCAGCAACTCCAGTCAAGTGTTCTTGGTCTATTGTATGCTACATCTGTTTATAAATGCATGAAAACACAGACTAATCCCATCTGTCTTCTTTGGGTTTGGGTCTTTTCATAGACATATTTAAGTGATGCAGCAGTGTTTATCACTTATAGCATCTTCATTCAGTGTGTCTGGGTTAAAGCTATCAGATTTGAATGGATGGAGAAATACTGGCTGATGAGTACCACTGCAGTAGCTGTATGTGCATGTGTGTGTGTACATGCATAGACAGGCACCTGGGTATCATAGAATCCATTTAGTGCTGTAAGTGCTGGTCTCGAGCCTTTCCTGCAGTAAATCACAGCAACTATCAGGCTCCTAGTGTGAGAAGCCTGCACAGCATCACAGTGAATGTGCTTTAAATGAGAAATTTGATTGTACCTGTGGTGTTCCTGAAGATTTTTCCTTGGCTTGCGTGGCCATTATTCTTTTATAACTTGGTGTTTTATATTTAAATACAAAAACTGCAGGAGTAGTTGCTATTAACAATACCTGAAACTGAAAGTTCAACCATCTAGCTCATATACAAGTAATTAATCGCAACACATCATAATTAGACAATAGACTGTAGCCATCCTGACATCGCCTGTTGATTGGTGGAGTGGTGTATAGAAGCCTAGAGTCTGGTCTTTTTGCTGTCACCTTCTTATTTATTTGTTTTTCTGAAATATTTTTGTTTTTAAATGTTCTTTTTGTGACCACATTTGGATAAGTTAAAGCTAGATTGTATGGACTTTTCACACTCAGACATTTGCTACTTAATACTTAATATAATAATTCAAACATCCAGAAAATAAGAGCACATCTTAGTATAAAACATACTGCACATTTCTCAGTTGATTTAAAAAACAAAAAGAGTTTTAAAAATGCTTTAAGGGCATCAACACCACAAACCAGAGGTCCAATTCAAGGACTCAAATAAGCTGAGATGATCGTATGCGTGGCAGCCATAGCAGGTTTTTTTTTTGTACAAGACTGCAAACTTGTTTCTGCTGTACAGAATACCCTTCAGGTCTGTTTCAGGATAAAGCAGTAATATTTCCATAACTATCTATTATTTTCTTTAGTAGAAGCCAGAGTAGGTGTCAGGTTTTTTTTGGAGGAGGGCTGGACATCACTTTATTTAGCCTTGTAGGATGTTTAAATCCAGGCCAGTGCTTTGGCCTTTTCTCAGCACCATGTGGGATCATTACAACCACATTTGTAGCAAACCCTGTTACTGTGTACCGCCTCAGAGTGACTGCGATCGGTACAAATGATCCTTGTCTGCTGTGTGTTTACTGTGATGTTTTTGCTTGTAAATGTCCATAAATATGCACCCTGTACTTGAATATATGCCTCCAAGTGTGTGTACGTGAAAGTACCCCGCGCCCATAGAGAATGGCACAGCTGTTCAAAATGTTGCCATTCCCTGATTAAATAACAAAGCTTTGTCTTTATCAAGTGATTACATACTAAGAGATTAAACTACCCTTTCTGTAGAATTTGAAGCAATATACATGGCAAACCTTTAAGCTGTCACAGATACAAAAGTTGGAGAAACATTTGTTTTATCGGTATGAATAAACAAACCTAAATCAATGACAATCTCAAAGGATTTTTTCATGAGATGCGATTGATTTTAAACATGAAACAGACATAGTTTTCTTACCTCCTTTTTTAAATTTAAATCACAAATTCCAACAATAGGACAGCATTATCACCATCAAAGAAGAGATCTCCTTGAGACTTAATAAGCACAGGTGTTATAGCATACTGTTAGCTTAAGGAACTGACACATCTTAGAGCATATTGTCACTGACTTTAACATTTATTATTGTAGTCTGTGTTGAAAAACTTTCTATTTCGTATAGATTTTGATGTGCTGAACTTAAATATCACAGAACAGCTAATTGGTTAGCGGCGCCAAATATCCTTGGGCAACATACTGACCCCAAGTTGCTCTCTGATGCATGCATCGGAGTATGACCGCGTGTAAATGTTAGATAGAAAACACTTAGAAAGAGCGTAGAAAAAAATGCTTGTGCGAATGGGTGACTGAGGCAAGTTGTGTAAAGTGCTTTGAGTGCTCAGAGCAGAAAAGCGCTATATAAGAACCAGGTTATTTACCATGATAACATTGAACACCTTCCCTGCAAACATGGGTCAAAATGTTAAATGCTGATCACTGAAGGACTGCAAAAACTGAACTCTAGATGAACAGATGTTAATGTTTGCATGTACAACAAGTGTCTAGTCTGACAGTCGGATTCTTACAATGAAGGAAAAGAATGCCTTTTTTTTGTTAAACAACTTTGTTTAGTACACGGCTATGAACAGATGGCCACAAAATATAATCTCCACGTACAAAGACTGGTATTAGCGCAAACTTTTTTTAAAGAAAATAAACATCACTTTCATGTGTCACTTTTTAAAGCAAATTTTGTAGTTTCATTGACCTTTGTGTCCTGTGCATCTGCTGGAGGTTTCTTCCTGTTAAAAGGAAGTTTTTCCTCCCCACTTTTGCCAAGTGCTTACTCAAAGGTCATCTGATTGTTGAAGGGTTTTCTCTGTATGACGTTTGCATCTATTCTGAAAGCTTTTTGGCTGTAAAAAAGTGGCTTTGGTATTTTTGCTATTATTGTGAGATACATTATAAACATAGCATTTTGATACCAGTGATTTTGTGGGGGTAGATAAGTTGTGGGCGTAATCACTTTCTACACTTTAGGTCATCTTGCACCATCGATAATCTAGACCAGGGGTCTCCAACTCCAGGCCTCGAGGACCGGTGTCCTGCAGGTTTTAGATGTGTCCTTGATCCACCACAGCTGATTTAAATGGTTAAACGACCTCCTCAACATGTGAAGTTCTCCAGAGGCCTGCTAATGAACTAATCCTTTGATTCAGGTGTGCTGACCCAGGGTGTTATCTAAAACCTGCAGGACGCCAGCCCTCGAGGCCTGGAATTGGAGACCCCTGATCTAGACAGTGCAGGTGTTCACCCCACAAGTAAAATCTGCAAGAAGGAAATACAAGCCATAGTTGCACCAGTCCTCTCCTTTATATATCCGTGGCAAACAACCTGAAAACAACTTTTTGAGGTTTAATTCAGACTTACTCTGTCTTGTCATACAGAAAATAGTCTGCGACGCTGCCCACTCACTCTTAAAAACAATGATAGGCTCTATTAGGAATGTTTGTGCGTGGGTAGTTGTGTGGATATTGTCTTTGTCAAGTTCTTGCTCACTTCCTACAAAATTTGCTTTGCTGTTCCAAAGAGCCAATCTCCCACATGACAATCAATAGATGCTTACTTTTCATTCAATTTATTTTCAAAATATCAGGTAATGTCCAAGGCATGTCCAAGCGAAAGCCTAAATTAAACATGTGAACCGCCACACTGAAAAAAATATGGATTAACATAAGTAATGAAATATGAAATAAAATATGTACGCAATTAAATTATGTTTTTTCAAGATTAGATTTTCTATGTTGTTGTTATGCTTTTCATTCCTGTCAAATATTTATAGAAACCACTTGTTTATCAGACATTAACTGGAAAGCCACAGTCAACTTTCCCTGGCAAACACAGCCTAACATAACTACTTTCTATTATTTGAATATGACTGATTTGAAAAGACTGAACATCCTTGTAAATCAAGTGAAAAGTGTGAGACTTAATTATGTTTAGATCAAAAATATAAATGATTCATGGAGGATATATGAAGTGCATATTTGCAAATTTAACAACCTCACTATTGCATTAGCTTCATGCTAGCTAATTTTATTACATTTTTATTACATTTTATTTTTTGGGCTTACCAACAGGACACACAACATTTAGATAACTGTTGCACTGACTCTTGGGTCTGTGTCAAGTCTCCTAGCTGCTGACTGCAGAAGCTACATCATCCTGTCAGCATGTTTATAGTGGCTGTGGCTATGTGCTGGTAATGTTATTGTTCACACACACTTCCAACAGAGCAGCCACATCAATAATAATAAAAATAGTTTTTAGAAGAAAAATCCTAACTAAATCTACAGAAAAGCAAACATCCCCAAAATATGACCTTACATGAGCGTGAATTTCCTTTATTTTGTGGCAGGAGACGTGTTTCAACCACCCAGTCTTATCCCTGGCCTACATTAGCCTGTGTAATGGTTAAGACACTGCAAGTACCACCACTTATTGCAGACACTGATGCAAGTTTGTAATCTGTCAATTTAGACTGAAAAAATAAACAAACCGAAAGACTCGCCTAAGATGTAAGCAGTCTGTTACAATGGCTTACAGACTGGTGGCGCCAGACCAGAAAGGCAAGTAGAGGCGAGATTGTTGATACTTTATGTAGAAATTGTACATAAAGTGTCAACGATAAATGTAATCATTCAGCATTCTGCCCATGAGTGTTAATATGGGTTAATATTACTGCTGCAGAAAGTTAAGCTTATTTTAACCCCTTAACATATATTTGTGTATCATATTTGAGACATGAACTTTTGTGAGTTTTTGAAACTTCAACTGTAGTATGAGTCAATATCTACAAGGGGATTTGGTGTACAAAGTGGCGTATTGGCAAAATAGCGGATTAAACTCAGTATATGAGGTCAACAAAGTTGACCTCATATACTGAGTTATACAAAGTTGACCTCATATACTGAGCTACAGCTACCCGGGGTGGCTGTAGCTCAGTTGGTAGAGCAGGTCAGCTACTGATTGGAAGGTTAGTGGTTCGATTGATTCCTGGCTCCCCTAGTCTGCA
>VOQK01030810.1:3202-22058 GCA_015052645.1 Benitochromis conjunctus
ATCACTCGTAAATGACCAACGTGCTCTAACAAGTGTAGATGAGTTGAAATGGTGTTTATGGTCTTTATATTCTAAGTCTAGACTCTTGTGCAGTTCTGCGTTACCTGTTGTAGCTACTTTTGTGCTGATGAGATGTTTTTTTCTATGCTTGCTCGCTCTCTCCCCACGCCCCTGCTTGGTCAAGTTGTGCATGTAATGACAGAGTGTTACTGACATATTGTGTGAGGTAAAAATGGTCATCAAAATAATAGAAATAAAAAAAGGCTTAGAAAATGTTCACAGTGCTCGGAAATATCTCATTTAATGAAAGCTCTCAGTTATAAGATTTTATCAGCATGCTTAACCAAATTTTCAAAACAAAAGCTTTCCATTGACTGATACATCCCTTCAGCTTTTTTAGACAGTCTCCTGTCTGAGCTACATAAACTTCAGCCTAACTTAAGTTTAACCCAACCAACTTTTTTTTTTTTTTGACTCTGTCCTTGGGTGTGGATGATGTTCTGAAGCAGGCCATGCTCAAGGTTGGCTCCCTCCCTGTGTTTAAATATCATTTACATTTTTCTGTTTACAATGAAATGCCTTACGACTGTTCAGGTGGTGAGTGCTATTAAAATCTTACATACACTTTCCCTATTTTCCACTCATAAGCGCAAGCCTTTTGACATGAATGAATATGTGTAACACCATGTAGCACAGTAATCAGATGTGAAAAGTGCTTCATCACGTCATCCCGAAAAGCTAAGCTAGGAGTAATACTAAGTGTTTTGCCTCAAGAATTTGATATCCCACCATACATAGAACAACATAGTCAATTCAATATTTTTCAAAGTGCAACATACTCCTAAGGACAACACTGCTAAACAGACCTTTCAGCATAAACACTAACTACATATGACAGTGTTATCTATATATTTAAAACAACAGACCAATGCCTTTACATTCCAGTATTCAAAAACAATTTCAAAACTAAAAAAAAGAACCCAAGCAAAATTATAATAACAAAAATAAAAATGTGATTTATAACAAAAAAAAAATCTGTTAGACAAATTGTTTTGTGGAGCATAAAAAGTAGAAGACTGTGTAAAGGTAAATCACTAAGGAAAAACTGACAATTTTGAGGTATAGCCATTAATATCTGGCCAGCTATGTCTAAAGAAGGTAGAGGACATAGAAACATTTTGCAAATGAACATGTTCATGATTGGTCCAGTTAGTTTTATTTTCCATCCAAAACATTTAATATTAAAAACACAATTTTTGTATAAAACCTTTCATTCTTTTGTGCGACAACAGCTGGAAGGCCTCATTCTGTCCTGCCAATTGATCACCAACAAGAAGCGGTCACTTCTATGATTCTGCCCTATGAACCCTGTTTACGCCATGCCTAACTGTGACTTTTGAGGTGTCACTTGCTGTTAATATTTGGCTTATTCGCTTATTAAATCCTGTACAGCTTCTACGGTGATTCACTTTTATGCTGGTAAATGGGCGTATATAATGGAAGTTGTTCCCCCTGTAGAAAAGCAGTCAGAGTAGGACCTGGATGTTGTATTGAAGGTACTAAAGCTGGAGCTGAAATCCCCTGTGCAGTAGCACAGGGGATTTCAGCACCATGGGCAGGGGCAGGTGCAGGGGCAGCACCATGTGACCACTGGTTATAATTGCCACTTGCTATATTATCATGCTGAGTGGGATCTGGGGTGGGGTAGTAAGAAGCACCTGACACTGTGGGCACAGAGCCAAATCCAGTAGGGAAGGCAGGGGAAGCCTCGGTTGTCCCAGGTGGGTCAGGTCCCACAGCCTCACCAGGCTGAATGGCTGCAAATCTGGAAGGAACGATGACCAGTGGAAACACCACCTCTGGGTCAAAGGCAAAGCTAATGTCCACATACACCTGGGAAAGTCAGAAATTTAGAAACTTGTAAAGAATGATTATTATCTGTTAGAATTAATACATAGTTAAGACACACATTTACCATGTATCTTATTTATTCACACATATTTACAAACAATGCAATTTTATTTCTGAGGGGATGTGACGTCACCAAGAAATTGTTTCATACCTTTATGTAATATTCAACTGAGATGATTTCACAGTTATGGATAGAGGAGATAGCATCATCAGGGATCTTCAACTGGCAGGAGACAGTTCGCTCTGAGTATGGACTGATAGTGCCCCCGACCTCTTTGAACAGATTAATCACCGACTTCTTAGTAGACTCATCGCAGCGAAATACTGTTTTTTGTTCAAGCTTGAATTTGGGCCTTGTGTTCTTGGAAGAGGAGTTGCAGATTGTGGCAACAACAGATAAAGTTTCACCTGTCAAAATCAAATCAGAACATTAAACTGCATTTTTAAATCTTGATCTTTAAATCAACGTGTTGTTACTTTACCTGGAGTGCAAACATTCCTGTCAACGGTAGCAGACATTTGGACCCGTCCCTGGGAAAGACCCCCTATGTTTTTACTCACTGCACCAGATTGTGGACACTATGACATAGACGAGCATGTTTATGATTTAATGCGTGTGATCTTTAATGTGAGCTTTTATGTTGAACACTTTTCACTTAGCAGTCACAAAGCACTTTCCAAATATTACATTTATAATGCATATCAGTGCAGTGTTTACCATCGCTTCCCAAAACTGCTGAAGTGTCTTGGAAATGAAGTTGATCTTTTTTTTTACTTTAGAGGGCCACCACCAGCTCCTGGATATCCTTGCTTCACATATGTACACAATTTTTCCATCTACCCCCTTGAAGGATGAAGGCATGCTCCTGTAAAATAGAACCAGTGGGGGATTCATGTATTTGCAAAAGAAAATTATAAAATGAGAATAAATTCCCACTTACCCCTCTGGGATTTTGAGCCCAAACTTAAAAGTGTGGACTCCTTTGGGAAGTACAGTGCCTGCAAGAAAAAGCTAAACATTTTTACAAATGTCAGCTTCTTCACAGAACTACAATGATATATTTACAGTTTACTGTTGATCATTAATATTTACATACATATTTTTTTAAATGTTTTCTTTATATCTCCTACAATATTTCAGGCTTTCCTTCTTCCAACTTTTCTTTTTGTATGACTGCTTTTCAGTGCTATAGGTAATAACGTTGATGTCTCTATGCATGCTCATAATAATAACAAATAACATTAATGTTTTTAACTATAATTTAGCTGCCAGTAATTACAAAGAACAAGTTCACCCTTACATACAGTTCATATTTTATCCTTTCACAGTATTTAAGAGTCAAAACTGACCCTGTTTAAGCATTCCCTCATAAGTGTTTCCAACTAATTTTGAACTACAGATCAAGTTACAATCTATAAATAGCCCGTCTGATCATTATAAATGGATGATTAATTCTTAATGTTTCAGATAGGAGGGACAGTGCTTTTTTTAGGCTTCACAACACTCACACATTTGCTGTCACGGAATATCATGTCATGTGTTATGTAATGATTGATCAAATCAAATGATCAAATATAAGTCAGAATGGCAAGAAACTACTGGAACTTTTGGAATTTATTATATAACCATATATAAATATTGCAACCATTAAACACTGTCCTAATGTCTTTATCACTAAAAAAATAATTACAACAAACACACAGGTACAAAATATACTTCTTGGAAACTAGTTCATGCATTTAAAGCAGTGTTAAGAATACTTGCATATTTGTGGTATTTGCATGTTTCCCCATCTCTGCTTTCTAGTTTTATTGACTGCTCAAAGAGCTTTTAAGTACAAGTCAAATTTTAATCAGGCGTTCATACAGCACTTTATTCTTTACATTTTACCTACTGTTCAAATTTGACCCAGGACTTGGTATTTTTAACTTTACAATACAGCTTGTGACTAACAGTGTAATTCCCCTGTAATTAAATGGAACTTTAGTATATTTTATTTGTAAATTACAGGGTAATTTTATTTATATACAAATACTTAATTGTAGGTACACTAGAATAAGCGGGTAGCAAGTCTGGTTTTTACAGGACACAAAGAAATGATTATGCTGTAAGTAAATGTAAGTAAGTACAGCATAATTTGCTGGTAATTTAGTAGAAAAACAAACAATATTTCTCTCATCTTAGATTATACGTACAACAGTGTTCTTTTTGGGGCAGGGGCTGTATTATGGATTGGCTTAACCTTGCCCAACCTCTGGATATTTTATTAACTCATTTTAAGGAATGTGTAATTGCCTGAACCTCTTACCTTTACCATTGTCTTCCAGTAAGTATTCCTTTACTTTGAAATATCTCCTTTTTGAAGTGAACGTCATCTCAAACTTTCCTATTCCTTCTGTCCATTTTGCCTTAGCGTCTCCTTTGGCTTTTACAATAAGGCTCCTAACGCTGACATTTGTTGTCAGTCTGAAACTTACTGTGCCCACTATAGTATCTCCTTCAGAATAACTACCGTCTTCATTAATCGTTTCAAAAGTCAAATTAAAGTCCTTTATTGAAGACATTTCCAAGATGAGTGAAAGGCGGTGTGTTTCTCATCACTGATAAAATGATTCAAGGGGCATGACAGGAGGCTCCGCCTAAAAATTAACATCATGACTTCTGATTTTACCCAATAACAAAAGTCCTGAGACATTTTTTTTTACAATGTTAACATTAACTTCAACCTCATTTTGATTAAAATGTGTCACCCATGAGCGGGGTAAACATCTGGCCTGCTATGTATGGGTGAGAAAAGAAATTGGTTTGGGTCACTTCAGTGAGGTGAAAGTCAGAGGTTTAGAGCACCTGACACTGGTAACCCACAGGATGCTTGTAATCATTGTTTTGATAAAGGTATCTCCAAAATGCTGCATTTGTACAGTAAATGATCACTGACAAAAGAATAAACATAACATAACTCAATAACCTTGTAATTTTCCCAACCTTTATTTTACATGTAAATATAATGTCTCCAGAGAAGGAAAAGATATGAAATAAAAGTCCTTATTACATAAAAGCTTATTAACACTGACTTCATAAGAAACGACATCTCAAATCTCTGAGGCCATGCTGTAGCCCAGGTGACTGCAGATGACTGCTTGAGTCTGGATCAGAGAATGAAGCTTAAATCTCTGTAAGAAAACAATGTCATTATTTCTCTCATTGTTTGTTCTGTCTCTTTGTGCGTTGCTGGAACTCCCCTGACATCAAGAGGTGAAATCTGCGCTCGGTAACATGATTTCATTCACAGTTTAATTTCTTTCAGAAACCTAAAGCGACTACTTGGAGGATAATCTCTGACCACTTTGTGTTGGGTTTTGCCCAGACCCATCTAAAGAAATGACTTTCAAAAAACAAGCTATGACACGCTATTAATGCTGGTATCTAGAAATTCACACTTACCCCTCTGGGATTTTAAGCTTGAATCTAAAAGTGGGGACCCCTCTGAGAAGTGAAGTCCCTGCAAGAGAACTTGCTTTATCTTTCCCTGTAAAGACCTTAAAAAGGACCTTCCCCAAACTTTATTGATATATTTACTACTATTTATTACTTTTATTGCTGATTATTTAAGTCAGTTCGTGTTCTCAAAATGTGCTGTTTACTTTACGTTTGTTATTTAACCCCTTGAGTCTCCCTTTTATCCATCTTTTCTTTTGTATGAATCTGTTCAGTGCTATGGTAATAGTTTAAATATCTCTTAACTATAATGTACGTACCAGTATCTGCAAACAGTCAACTTTAAAAACGCATTTATTAGTTCTGCACAGAGTTCCAAATGTCAATAAGTACTTGTTTTGCGCACCTTCACCTTTACTCTGAATATCACAAACCCCTTTTCAAAAAACTGCCTAATTCATTTCGTAAATCGTAATCATATTTCTTTTAATATGGTTGTCTTTGCACATTGCTGAGTGCTTTAACTATAAAATCGGTCTATTTTCATTCAAATTTTTAAACATTACACTCTCTCCTGAAGACAATGGCTTCAAATTAATACCTTTAATGTCAGAACAACAAACTCTGTCCAAGTTTTAAATGAGTAAAACCCCCTGCCATCGCCATTTTCTGTAACTAAGTATTCCTTCACTTTGAAATATCTCCTGTGATAAGTGTAGGATCTCTCCTCTGGTCCAGTTCCTTGGGTCCAGTGAATGTTAGCTTCTCCTTTGGCTTTTACGAAAATGCTCTTCACTTTGACGTCTTTTGTCAGTCTGAAACTAACTGTCCCTACAACAGTATCTCCTTCAGAAAAAGTATTGCTTTTGTTGATCGCTTCATAAGTTACATACGTTCATGTTCTTCATAAGAAAGGCTTAGGGCAGTCAGTGAAACGCTTTCCTGAGCACTGATAAACCGTTTTATGACAGGAAGCTCCCCTTAAAGATCTGCATCGTAATTCCCCATTTTGCCCAATATCAAGCAGTTTCTTTTCACATTTCTTACAAAATTCCTTTAATTAATCCATGTCTGACACCATAATGAAGTTATTGTGATTTACACCATCTAAGGCTGGAAACGTCTTATTTCCCAAGGGATCATCACAGCAGATGGACCCGCATATTCGACTTAGAACATTTTTTATGCTGGTTGTCCTTCCCAGTGTGAGTACATCAAAGTTTGTGAGACATAAGTAGCAGTGTGTTGTGTGAGTCTGACCTACTCTGACTTGTTGCAGTGGAACAAAACAACATTTTGAGGATATCTTTATTTAATCTCAAGTGGGAAGAATGGTGCATCCCTGAAAAAGTTGGAAGTCAGAAATGGTCTGCCCTGAGTATCGTTAGCAATCCAATATGGCGGCACTGAACGTAAACAGCAGTAAAATTGTAAACTTTTCATCTACACTGCTGTTGTTGTGTATTTTTTACACACTAAATAAGCCATGCACATGTGTATTTTAGCTATAATGATAAGTATTATGCTAGTGATACCAGCATGGCTCTACCTTGCCAAGAACCAAAACAAATTTAATTTGGGGCAATGCAAAATTTCATTTGTCATTACTACTGTTGTATCAGTCTGACAGCCTTGTTTAACCGATGCAGCTTTCATAGTTCTGACATGCAAGAATGCAAGAACTGCAGCTGCTTTGTGGTTTATTGACATCTGCAGACCTATTTTCTCTGAAAACAAGGCAAATGTCACGCACACTTAATCACATTGTGGTTAAGTGAACTGTGCTACATGTAAGAAAGACTTTGAAATGACACATTTTTGCATCATTATCTGGCGTTCACAGCAGAATATCTTCTCTCCTCTCCAAACTCCTCCCAAACCCAAGTTTTTGCTTCAGCCACTGCCCAAGCCATGTTCCACTTGGTCTGTCAGTACCTTTCGGACACCACCACGACAGGCACCAATGAATTTGTGGCTGCAGCTCAGTTCCCAGAGCACCTTCACTATACATTTAGGCGCCCCAGGTCTGTCCAGCATCCTCCCCTGCCACCTGGTCCAACTCTTCACCAGGTGGTGATAAGTTGACAACTCAGCACCTCTCTTCACCTGAGTGTACAGAACATAAGGCTGCAGATCTGATGATACGATTACAAAGGGACTCCAAGAAGGACGGGTACTCTGAACTGGCACATAGGTGCAGACGACAACCCAGATACATTCCCCGACCTGATGGTGCAGGGAACAAACCCTAACCCCTGGCTGTCTGAATTATTTTATACATATAAATTAATGCTTCGCTATTTTATCACCATCAAAACTTTATTTTATCTATTTTATTTATTTATTTTTTTGCAATTGTATCTTCACCTTAATTTAACCCCACTCAGTAGAGTAAAAAAAATGAATTGATTCATGTGAACTATGGTCTGAAGTTCCATGCAGCTGCTGGTTTACATGTTAATGAGTACAAATAAAAGGAGTAGCCCAAACTCAAATTTAAGAACACTGTATCACTCTTAAAGTGGCTGAACTTTACTGCTCTGTAAGACAACTCCTTCTTTCTGTGTAATAATTAAACAGTGACGTTGTAATAATAAATGAGCCTTTCAAAATGTATAATCACCTCCCACTGTACTGATACTACTTCACTGCACTCTGTATACAATTGAAAATGTTTTAGATAAATTATAAATTAAAAGTGCTCTAGCATCTTACTGATTAGGAACATTTCAATTCTTAATGAGGTTTAACAAGACATTTTTAGTTACTAAAAAAAGCCACATTTTCATCTAACAGGTGGTTACAAATTTATAATATATAATTCTACAAGAAAATTAGTGGGTAACAGAGAACAAGAGAGAGAGAAAGGTGAGAGCGTCAGCAATAAGACATGCTTAGCACACAAGAAGTATACAGAAAGTCAATTTTATGTATTTAGCTCGTTTAAAACAACAGGAGTCAACCAAAAGCACTTTCCAGACAAATATGTTTACATTTCAGGTTTCCAAAAATCGAGTTTCAAAATGTAAAAAAAACCCAAGATAAATAACATTATTTTTTTTAAAAGAAGCAAAGATTACAATAATGTTTAAAAATATGATTAATAAAAGTTTTTTGAAAAAGTATAAAACCCTTGGGATAAGTTTGTAACAGAAGAAAAAAAATATAATAAATGAATGAAATAAAAATACATAGAAATGCTTTTATCAGAGGTGATTGACCACTGCAGCTTAGCTATAAACAGGAGCACTCATAGCTCCTGATCACTTCTGTGGTCTGTTCGATAAAATATTCCATAGGAAAACACCATCACTTTTGTACACAAATTTGAATTGCTCGTTTCAGCACCCAGCAAAGCCACACACAGGAAGTAACAAACTTTTGTGTCTCACTTCTGATTTCCAGAACTTTCACTACCCTGTTTAACAAGTACGTGTCACTTATTGTTAATTTTTAGCTTATTCACTTAATCCAGTTTAGCTTCTACAGTCACTCATTCTGATGCTGGTAAATGGAAGTGAATAATGGAGATGGTTCTCTCTGCAGAATAGCTGGTTGCTGCACTGAATCCACTGTGAAAGTTGGAGCTGAAAACCCCAGTGAAGTGGCACCGTGAGGCAACTGGTTATAATTGCCGCTTTTTATACCGTCATGCTGAGGGGGATCGGGGGTGGGGTATTGGCAAGCGCCTGATCCTGTAGGTACAGGATCAAATCCAGTGGGGAAAGCAGGAGAAGACAAGTTGTTGTAACTTGTGGCTTGGGCTGCCCCAGCCTCCCCCACAGATTGTCCTACAGCCTCATCAGGCCACATGGGAGCAAGTCTGGAAGGAAGGATGACCAGTGGAAATATCACTTCTGGGTCAAAGGCAAAACTAATGTCCAGATACGCCTGGGAAACAGTCAGGAATGGAAAAATATTTAAACAAAGATTATTATCTGTTATAAAGTTGTAAAGATGCTGAGTTAAGACACACATTTCCTGTTGCTTGCTTAGCCAGGATAATTTACAAATGAAGGAGTTTCATTGCTAAGATACTGTGACATCACTATGAAATTGTTTCATACCTTGACATAGTATTCAACTGAGATAATATCACAGTTATGGAGAGTGGGGGTAACATCACCAGGAATCTTTATTTTGCAGGACACAGTTTGCTCTGAGTCTGGACTGATAGTGTCCCCGACCATTTTGCACAGAGTCTTGGAGGTGGGATTAGTATGTTCCTTGCAGCTATACACTATTTTCTGTTGAAGTTTGAATTTGGGCCTCATTTCCTTGGAAGAGGAGTTGCGTATTTTGGCAACAACAGTTAAAGTTTCTCCTGTCAAAAAGAAATCATAGCAATAAAGTGCATTTTTTTAAAATCTATCAGCATTTGTTTTTCATGTTGCACATACTCTACCTGGAGAACAAACCCCTCTGTTAATAGTGGCAGACATTTGGACCTGCCCCCTGGAGAAACCACCCATGTTTTTACTCACTGAACCAGACTGCGGACGCTATAACAGAACATACAGATAAACATTTTTCTAGGTCAAGTTAATTCCTCATACGACCAAAATGCAGAAGAAACTACTTCCTATTTTTTGTAAGCTTTAGACCAGATCCAGGTAACACATCATAAACACAGAACTCCCTGTGTTACAACTGGTGACCGCTACTGACACATATTAAACTGTAACAGGAAATTTATGTTTTTAAATCATATAAGATTTTGTCTTAAATATTTTTCATTTAGCATTTACAAGACACGTTCTAAATATTTATAACATATATCAAGGTGGTGTTTACCATCATTTGGGCAGTGTGTGGACTGGACTTGGAAATAAACTTAATCTCTTTTCGTGCATCAGAAGACCAGTGACAGCTCCTAGACATCTTTGCTTCCAACATGTAGGAAATGCTTCCATTTGTTCCCTTGAAGGATGAAGGCATGTCACTGTAGAAAAAAAAAAAAAAAAAAAAACCCCAAAAAACAGTGGAGATTGTATTAATGTCAAAACTGTGTAAAAAGAAAATATGAAGACATCTCCACTTACCAGTCTGGGATTTTGAATGCAAACAATAAACTGTTGACCCCTTTGGGAAGTACAGTGCCTGCAAGACAAGTTTGATTAAGTTTTTTTATAGAGACCTTTAAAAATTCACCCCCTTCACACAGCGAGAGTGATATATTTACAGTTTACTGCTTGTCATTCAATTCAGATCGTCAAAATGTACTGGTTTATGTCTGGTACAATGTTTAATTGCTTAATTTTTCCTATTGTCCAACACTTTTGTATGACTCATTTCACTTTAATAGACATAGATAATAGTTTTGATACTTTTTAACTATCTGCCAACAACTACAAAATACAATTAGCTTAAATTAAAAAAAATTTGTACACACCTTTTTTTTTTTTTAAAAACTATCAACTTCATAAACAACTCTTATGAAAAGTAACATTTCTTTAAAAAAAGATTCGTATTATTCCCACATTGCTTTTGCCATTGTTACTTTACACATTGTTCCCTACTTTGATTTTAAAATTCTGCCTTCACTGTAAAGCTTCCCATCCGACACATTCAATTTCAAAACAACTCTGTCCGAGTTTAAAATGAGTAAAACCCCTTACCGTTAGGATTTTTTTCAACTACATAGCTCTTCACTTTGAAATATCTCCTCTGCGAAGTGTAACTTGTGTTGCCGCTTGACCACCGTGCCACAGCGTCTCCTTTGGCTTTCAGAGAAACGCTCTGGACTTTGACGTTTTTTGTCAGTCTGAAAATCACTGCGCCTACAATAATATCTCCTGGAGAAAAAGTACCATCTTCGTTGGTCGCTATGTAAATCAGATTTAAGTCCTTTATCGGAGACATTTTAGATGTCAGTGAAATGCGATGCGTTTCCCGTCACTAATAAACGGATCTGAGTTGGCTCCTCCCTCTGAGCGACGCCGTGATTTCGGACTGTAGCCGACACCAAAAGGTTTGGGACATTTATTACACTTACATATGATAATCGGCATAATGAATAACCACAGTTAAGGTTACTGAACGCTGATCGGAAACAGTTTGACTAAACCATTTTGGGGGGGGAGGGTGTTCTGCCAAAATTATAATATAATTATATATTTATAATATAAAATGATATTATAATTTTATACAATTAATACTGTTGCAGTAAAAGCAGGTGGAAAATAATCAAAGACTATACTTAATAGTCAGTAAAACGTTCTAATTTTATCATCATTCCATTAAATTGTAGGCAAATTGCATCTCTTCAGGTTGTTTCTGTTGTTGGGCTGCTTATTCAACAAAAGTGGATGAGAACATTATAGGCTAGCTGAGAAGTTTACAGCAGGCTCTGTTGCTTACAAGTCAAAAAGTATGCAAATGAGGGGCAATGTTACACATTTGTTACATCCATGAAATCAGCACGCTATGTATTTGTGCGTGGTTTCATTTATTTATGTATTTCCTTTCTTCTTCTTCTTCTTTTTTATTTTGACAGTAGCAGAATGATGTATGCCTGTGTGTGGGTTGGTTGTTGCTCTGAAGTCATACCTCTTTTTGTACCTGTGACCACAGTAAGAAACTGTGTGGTGGGAAACTTTGTGCACTGCTCATGCAATCGGATTTTAGAAACAGTTCTTGTTTTGTTTCCCGTGTTAGTCGTTTTCTTTTTTTTCCAAGTGACTGAACAAAGGCTTTCATGAAGTCTAGCACCACCAAAACCAGTTCACAAGTCAGGGATCTCCTCTCGATCTCGAACTCTTAGGTTGAAGTAAAAATGTTTATTATTATTATGTTTAAAATAAACTGTGCTGCCACCAAAATCCATTCTCACACCCACAGTTTCCTGGTGATCACACAACAGCTTGTTGTTTTGCTGTCAGCTTGTAGGTTCAAACCTAGATGTTTCTGGGCTCTTGGTGTAGGTTAAGGAGTCAGCAGACTGATTTATATGAGGACACGATAAACATGAACTAACTGTTCATTTTGCAGCACAGAGAACTCTTCTTTATGCTTTTAAGCTGTGGAAACAGGAAGCAGTTGTGGTTTTCCCAGCAGTTCTGCATGCAGCGTCGGTGGGTGTGAACAGAAGCATCACTTTAAACAATTTCACAGACTGTAGATTGTATCGCAAAATCGTGGACATGTGGTTTTTAACTGTGGTATACTTGTGATCACATGGCCTTGTGTAAATGTTTAGCTTATTGTACACGTTGCAATGTTGTCAATACCATTGTTCTTTTAACTCAATATTTGAATTAAAACATTGGTATTTTTCCAAGATCACAAGCGATACCAATCTTCCCTTTTTCAGATTTTTGTGGTTATCTTAATAAAATAAATTCATCTAATACTACACAGTTCAGCATTAGGTTAGTTCAGCTTCAGGGTTCACAGTCTGTCCAGTTAGGAAGCATAAAGCATTGTAAATCCATTTCACCTGCTTTGGTCCAAATGAAAACAACAGCAGGTGATCTGGACAGGACCATCAACCCAGCAGTAGCCCTCATATCTGCTCTTTTTGGTGAGGAGAATCAGAAGGACCACTGCTTAATGCCTTCTTCATACATTACCAGTCCGAAAGTGAAGTTTGGACACATGTTCTCATTTGAAGGTTTTTCCTTATTTTTGCTACTTTCTACATTGTCGATACATACTGAAGACATTGATATATGAAGCAAGGTATATGGAAATATGTAACAAAGAAAAAAATGACTCTAAATATGTCTTATATTTTAGATTCCTAAAAGCAGCCACCCTTTGTTCGCTTTGTTGACAGCGCTGCAAACCTTTGGCCTTCTCTCAATGAGCTTTATGACCTGAAATGGTTTTCGCTTCACAGGTGTGCCTGGTCAGGGTTCATTTGTGGAATTTTTTCAATTCTTAATGGGATTGGGACCATCAGTTGGTACACAGCTGGCAGTCCTATTTGACAACTGTTAGAGTTCATATTATGGCAAGAACCAATCAGCTGAGTAAAGAGACAATCCATGACAATCCATCATTACGTTAAGAACTGAAGGTCAGTCAGTCTGGAAAATTGCTAAAACTTTGAATGTGTCCCCAAGTGCAGTCGCAAAAACCATCGGGGGTGCTTTGCTGGTCACACTGTTGGGAATTTCAAATTCAAAACTGAAGGCACACTGAACCAGCATGGCTACCACAGATCCTGCAGCGAGATGCCAATCCATCCAGTTTGCATTTAGCTGGACAATCATTTATTTTTCAACAGGATGTAGGAGCTATCTGACCAAGAAGGAGAGTGATGGAGTGCTGCGCCAGATGGCCTGGCCTCCACAGTCACCTGACCTAAACTCAGTTGAGATGGTTTGAGATGAGATGGACTGCCGAGTGAATGCAAAAGGGCCAACAAGTGCTTTGGCATCTCTGGGAACTCCCTCAAAACTCTTGGAAAACCATTTCAGATGACTACCTAATGAAGCTCGAGAGAATGCCAAGAGTGTACAAAGCAGTGATCAAAGCAAAGGGTGGCTATTTTAAAGAATCTAAAATCTAAAACATGTTTTGAGTTATTTCACACTTTTTTGTTTACTACATAATTCCAGATGAGTTCATTCATAGTTCTGATGCCTTCTGTGAGAATCTACAATGTAAATAGTCATGAAAAAAAAGAAAAACCATTAAATGAGAAGGTGTGTCCAAACTTTTCACTGGTAGTGTAGTTATTACAACATAGTGACAATGATGGAGGAACAAAGAAAAAGAACACAGTGGGGAGCATTTGTAGGTTACCTGAGTAGGCTGTGGTTGTTGATAACTTCTGCAGACTTTGTACTGCTGGTAGAGCATTATGTTCGTCACAGAAAAGGTCTATTTGATCTAATTTTAACCAGCTGTCATGAGTGAGTACTGGGTTTTTTCCATTGTGCCGGTGTTTCCACTCGCATTGGCAACATCTATGTGTAATCAGCCCGCGGGGATTTAAGACCAGCATGCACAATCATTCCTGGCGAGATTGTCTGCTAACCACAGTCAGTGATGGTTGTCATAGTCTAAGTGTCTTGTCATTGCTATGTTGGTTCTGACCGTATTTCACAGTAACCTTTTCGATTTTGGTCCTCTGCTCTGCCGTTCCTAATTCAGCCGCTGGTCTGCTCACGTTTTCCACTGCTTACTCACCTGCCTGCCTCCCTGTCCAGCTCACAGTCAGCTACGGACCTACTCTTTGGATTTCGCTCAGCTCACATCACCCGGCCCACCTTCCTCTCCAAGCTTCACCTTCACTCGCGATAAGTATGGCTTGTAAATTGTCACTCATTCACTGGACCCATGTGTAGCACCCCTGTTAACACCTGTTTCCCACGTTACAGTGACTCTGAGGTCTCTGCCTCGTAACTTTCCCCTGCCAAATGCTTCAAGGTTACTGCAATGGATGTTACCCAGTGCCTGGTTCCCCGTTCCCTGTCCTTGACAGCCCTAAAACTCCCTCATAGAACACTCCACTGCCCTTTGTGACTTTGAGCCCAGAGCTTTAGCCCATGTTGTGTTTTTGTGTACTCTTAGTATTGTTGGAAGTGACTCACAGTGATGTTGATAGCGTTTCGGTAGCACTACTGGTAATAACTCATAGTGTTGTTTCATAGAGTGTTGTGTTTCTTAGTGAGGTAAATGCAAGTGACCAGTCACTTAGTAATCAGTGTTTTATTTCACAGCCTGTTTATTAGTCTCTCGCCCTTAGTTCGTGGTTCACTCACTAAGCGTGTTTTGTGTTTCTTTGCTATTGTTGTCACACCTGTCCTTCTGTAATAAACTCCACTTTATACATTCTGCGTGCCTCCGAGTTTGTCTGCAATTGAGTCCACTCCTTCGTTTAGGGTCGCACGGCCATGACACCAATAAGGAAACATGAACAATATTTTATATAACAGCCAAGTAAAATGCCACTCGTGTTTTATGTGGCATACAAGAGCTTAATGATGTAAAAATTTAAATTTAAACATATCTTGACTGCATTAGAAATATAAGCTTCATTTTTATTCATTATGAGAATGAGTGTCTCTGTGTGAGTAAACAAGCATAGGTTAGCTAACAAGGCGCATGCAGGTCTTAAATCTATATGAAACAGTTGAGTGTAAAATGTAGATTAAGTTTGTCTCATTTGACTTCCTCAAAAAATAACCACTGGCCCCTGATTTTTTTATTATTATTTTTAAATCCATCATTCATGATTTTTGTTTTCCTTGTTTTGGGTTTACATTGTTTTGATTGTCAGCTGAATAAATGAAAATACTGCTGAAATAATAACCTGCATCAATGTCGGCTCTGAGTGAAGTACAGAAGAAGACTGAAGATGAAAGAACCCAGCTGAGAAGAACGGAGACCTGGTGGGACAGCATACATGACTGGCTAGGGATGAGAATTGATAAGTATTTAGCGATTCTGATTCCATTATCGAAATCACTTATCAATTCAGTTCCTTATAGATTTTCTAATCGATTGTCATTGGGTTCCCATCGGCTATGTTCTGAGAGTCACCACTGTTGCTAAGCAGCAAAAAAAAATTACATTCATGCAAATTAATTGCATGTTGTGGGTCAAATGTTTGTGCATGTTTGTTGAGGTATTTCCCCTCTTTGTTGTGATCAGTGTTGCAGTCGTTACTCAAAAAAGTCATTATTACACATATTACAGAGAACACTTTTCTTAAAAGTAATGCAGTACATTACTTAATTACTCCCAGAAAAAAAGTAATTTGTTATACTAGTCATTACATTACTTTCACGTTACTCTGTTTCACTTTCACGTTACTCTCAATCACACTGTCTCATAATCACCATTTAACAATATAAACCTGAGGCTACAACCTCACACACCGACACAAATCCCTAATGAGGACACACGCCTCTAACATCTTTCTCTTAGTAGAATACAAAGCTGACCCCACAAAGCAAAGCTGAAAACCACCACAAAAAAAAATCAATCACCACAGTGGTTCTGCTTTAGAAAGGGAGGCTGCAGCCTGACTCCTTATCTGATTTTTACTTGTTGAAGATAACAGTCTGGCTACTGGGCTCGGCGGTCACTCAGCTTAGCATTAGCATGATGTCTTAGCAGACGTTTACAGGGAACCAAAGTCTTGTTAACAGCATAATGCTTTTGTTTCTGTCCGGGATGTAGTTTTCCACTTTACCATTTACCTTGTCCTTTTGTGCAATAAAAATAAATGTCCATATCCATGCGTGATGCCTCAATTTGGAATTACAGGAGGATTACAGGATCCCATTGCTTGGGATCAAAAACAAAGTTGATGCAGACAAAACAATTTAGAGAAAATACAAATTAGCTTCAGTACTAAGTGACGTCTTACAAGGAATTTTCATTTCACAGTTGACCTCTTTCTGTGTTTGTGGTTTCATACAGTTTCCAACCACTGTGCAAAGGTTACTCACCGTTTAGTGTTGCTCTTGCAACTTTTACAACAACAACCTTTGTTTCACGTGGCAGTGAAAGTTTAAGTTTTAATTTATTGCTTCAGATAGATTTTAAAAAATGCATAAAGTTATCAAATAATGTACAGAGCATAAAAACACACAACTTAAATTGATTTAATTCGCATGGTACAGCTCTGAGTGCTCTGTGTGTAAAGGCGGTTTACAATTACGTCAGTCACAATTTAGACACAAATATATGTGTGTGTGATATGATGATTATCACACATATATATATATATGCTGGAAGATAATAACAAAGACATGACAGACAGGGCCAAGAGACAGACAGAGACAGTGGGCCGGGGAGACCAAAGGCAAACAAGTATGGAGACATGGTAGACTTAACATGGAAGATACTACAGGAAGCAATACAGAGATACAATATGAGACTGTAATGAGATACAATACAGACTAAGGGAACAGGAAGTAAACTGATAACCCTAAAGTCATTTATGACTAAACTGGAGATCTCAAACAATATAGTAGGGAACTAACAGGGAACAGAAAAACTCATAAACACAAGGAAAGCAAAGGTCCAATGCGCAAAATAAAAACAATGAATTAATAAGATCAAAATGTCCAAAAGTACAAAACACTGGGTCAAACTAAAACCACACATTTTGACATGGTCCGTGGGAGTGTCTGGGGTTTGTCCACCTGTGGCTGCTCTCCTGTCCATCCCTTCGGGGTGGAGCTTCCTGCGTTTCACCTGGGCCTCATCTGGAAGCAATCAGCGGGAGAGCTACTTAAACCTGCTTTTCCTTGCCAGTTTGTTATGCTCCCTACGACGGTAACTAGGCATCTTTTCAGCAAAAGCCTTTTCTATTTGTTTCCTTGTGTAACCCTGTTCTCCCCTATGTGTAGAGGAAATTGTCTCCACGGTTTGGACTCTCCTGGACATCTGTTTGGCCTTCTCACCTGCATGCCTGCCCTCTGGCCTGCCATTACACCTCAAATACACTGGAAATTCCAACGGACTTCCCCTCCTCAGAGCCTTCAAAGCCTGGACCTGCAAAGTAAGGAGAAAAGACTCCCCAGTAAAAGACTCTCAGTTGACTGACCATATCCATACAATAACTTCCTGTCCATCTGTTACAGGATCCCTTTCGCCTCTTTGTCTCTCGCCATGACCCCCTTGGTGATCCAGTTTCCTAGGGCCGCACTTCTCAGCTCCAGTCGCAACTTCCCCGTAGCCATTTCTAATTTGTCTCTGTTGTCAAATAAACACTCTTGTAAATGGTTTCCTCTGCGTCTTGGTGTCTGCTTTTGGGTCCACTCCTTGGGTGAACTTTCAGTTCATGACACATTTATCACTTCATGTCAGACTGTTTAAAAGTGCTTTCTGAACAAACTGAAAATGAAATTTTTTTATGTTGCCACATAACTGATTAACTAAAACAGAATAACGAATCTATTTTCCCAATGACAGGTTTCTATAATAAAGGTGTGAATTACATTTACCAGAAACAGACATATAAGGCTTAGTAAAAACCTTGAAACCTTCAGCTTTTTGGTACATACAAACTAAGAAATGCATCATTTATTTCACACATCACATATATTAAATCACATGAGGTTGCTGTACATGTATATGAACATGTACATTCTCTTAAAATACTCAGAGGTTTTGAAGCATTGCTGAACCTCCTCTACAAACTCAAAAGACCTTTGCTCTGTTTCCTATACATCTGTCGCCATCTACTGGTGGAAAAGTAAATATATTTCTATCAAATAAGGTAAAAACTTTTCACTAATTATAAATTCAAACACTCACATGGTCATAGTTCTACATACATTAGCAGTTGTTGTTTTGTTTGGGGAATAAAAGCTGCATTAAATAAAGGACTCTGTCACTCTCTTTTGCTAACAGCTCTGTGATACACCGTGGGCAGATATTTTTTGAGACCCTTAAAGCCACATTGTATCAACGCAAGCACTGTGTGTGTGTGTGTGTGTGTGTGTGTGTGTGTGTGTGTGTGTGTGTGTGTGTGTGTGTGTGTGTGTGTGTGTGTGTGTGTGTGTGTGTGTGTGTGTGTGTGTGTGTGTGTGCGTGTGG
>VOQK01030810.1:35228-47727 GCA_015052645.1 Benitochromis conjunctus
TATAATGTTTTGTAAAAAAAAAAAAAAAAAAAAACAAACAAACCAAAAAACAGAAAAACAAAGGAAAATGAAACATGAGGAAAAAGTGATTAGTGTGAAAATGAACAGAAAGAAGGAGAATGAGGTTTTTTTCCTACCTTCATGTTTTTAAATGGAAATCACTATGAAATTACCTTAAAGGGGGTTGGGATGAATGCATGTGGCTTCCATAAAACTGTGATTACTATTCCACCACATGGATCACAGAAGAAAAGGGCCAAGTCTCCAAATGACTCCTGGGAAAAAAAATGTTATGCAAGTCAACTGACGCTTATTTGTGAAGCACAAATAAAAAAAAAAACTATCAGAAAACCATTGGGTATGCAGCAAAAAAAACACCAAAACAACTTCATGTCTGTGAAGGTTCTCAGTCATCCAGGTCATCGTAGCCTAAGGAGCTTGGAAAGAAAAGTGTTTTGAGATCCCTTCCCAAACACCTTAACGCCCACGCAGATCCTGGGCCATTTGACCTCAATAAATCAAATGAAAGGGTTGGGCTAGGTTTCACAATGGGTTCACCTGAAACCTTGGCTGATTGTGACCGACACCCGTTTTCATACGTGGGCTCGTGTGATTAGATAGAGGATCAATAGGAGGTCCATGACCCTCTTGGGGGACACTCCCATAGGACTTAAAATTTGGGACTCTCCACCATTTGACCTTAGAACTGAAGAAGCTTCTCGGATGAGAGGTCTTCAAGAAAAAAGAAATTCAGTCAAAAACACATTATCAGCATTTGAAATGTTGAAAGACATTACTCACTCTTAGCTCTCCCAGATAGAGGGACACAGGGTTGTAGTCGATGACTGGAAGGGGCCCTCCAGGCTGAGCTGCACTGCCAGACATCACGCCCCTGCTGAAGGTGATGGCCGGAGGATCTACTGCCTGGTTGAGCAGGGGGACCTGCTTTGGGTTCAGGTGAATAACGACATCGTAAGCGTCCAGAGGAGGACGCAAAATCACCTACACAAACACAAAGAGCACATGAAAACACTGACATGGCAAAAATCTGTATTTCTGTAGTGGATAAATCATGAAGGCACCAGTTCACCAACCCTGACATCCTGCTTCTGGCTGCCGTCTATCAGCTGATGTTCCAGCACTTTAAGACTCTCTGCAGCCACCATTATCACACGCTGCAGGATCTGAACACACATCCAAAAGTGGCTTTGAACATTTTGAAGCATTAGCACCAAAAACACTCATCACTGTCTCGGTTTTCAAACTAACAGTTAGCACTCGAATATAAACTTTTTCTAAGAAAATCGACTGCAGTCATGAAATAGTATAAGAAGAAAAACTAATAAATATAAACAGTCAGCAACTGTGTCAAGGAACTTCCTAAGGAATGGGCTGGTACTTGTCTCAGTTAATATGAAATCTGTTTTATTTTGGAGGTTGCTGCTTAGAGGGAACTAAAAATGTGTTTTGCTTTAGAGTACTCCTGATGTATCATGTTACCCATATCTTGTAACATAATCTTATCTGGGGACTCAGCCTTCACATCCTCAGGGATGTGAAGCCCGAGGATCCACGGGAGGTAAACTGGAATCAATGTCAACATTTGTAATTAAGTCCACAGTGACGTCTCTATCGGGACGTCACAGCACAAATTTCCTGTTCTCCAAGAACTATAAAGGAGGATGCTGGGAGAGGCTTGTCCTTAAAGTTGTTGTTTCTAAAAGGAGCAAGGTAGCCAAGCACAGGAAACCTATCTGGGTCAGCTGCACAATATGGGAGGCTCGTGTGTGTGTCTTTTCTGTACGATACTGTGTGCCACAGGACTACTTTACAGCTGCGGTCACGTCCAAACAGAGGAATATAAAACGAAATATTTTACTTATTTCACTACCAAAGAGGATGGCAACGAAAAGCAGCTGGTGAGCTACACCTCATGGTCTCCCTGAGAGTTACTCCCAGGTTTTTAGGCTGATATAATTAATGCTGTAAACATAGCTCTCAGATTTATTTACTTCAAGAATCCTGTTTATCATTTGACCCTCTGGAATTTTTTTTTTGTGCTGTTTCAGATCAATGATTTACACGAGGTTTTGGAAAGACTTCAGAACCATCCGTTTCCAGTTCTAAGAAAAAAGCATGGCTATCTCCCTGTGGTATGCAAGGCAAAAACTAATACCAGCTGGAATTTCTAAAACTGATCTAGTCAGTCTGTTTAGAGCAATTTATCATCTTTTATAGAGGTACTGAATCACTTTCTCAATTTAATATGATTCCTGTCTTTTCAGTGTGATCCAGGAGAGCAGTGTGCGCTAAGGAAAGGCTCCCGGATTGGAAAACTATGTGACTGCTCTTTGCCAAGAACATGCAACTCTTTTCTACACCGCTGTTTATGATTCTCTGTATCTGCAAGAAACTTTTTAAACACTGTAAAAACAAAAGGAGGGGAAAAAAAACGTTAATCTTCTGATGTATTTTAAGCCATAGTAGAGTCTTCAGTGTTCTTTTCTTACATGTTTACTGACCAAATGTAATATTTAATCGCTTCAAATTCAGTGCTGAGAGCTGATTTATTAAATGTTTTGTTACTTGTGTACTTGTGTGTCCACTGACCTGAATGCTAGGTGTGCGTTTGGTCCACATAGACAGTTTTTTGTCTTTAGGCGTAGCTATAAACATGACAGGCAGAGACTCCCGGGTGGCCATGAAGCCATTCTTGATCTCTGTGTAGTCCACAGCTACACGTGACATGGAGGCGAACAACAAGTCAAGATTTGGCGTTGAAACAGCAAAGCATATGGGCGGATGTAGAAGTATGTTGGGTGAGTAAAAAGAAAGAGGTCAAGAGGGATTTGTTTGTGTCGCACACACGGAAAAGGGGTGTGTGTGAGAGAGCACTTGCCCGTGAGCTGGTTGTTGAGGTTGACAATCAGCGGATTGTTCCTCCAGTCAAAGGAGGAGAGCAGATGAAGGAAGCGGAGGAAGGCCACCTGTGGGGAACTGAGGAAGATGGAGAAATTCACTCACATGACCCATAACAAACAGAGGAAAACGTGTTTCCTACAAAAAAAAAAGCAAAAAAAGCAAAAGTGGTGGCTACCTGGGAGCAGTAAATGGAGCGGGCTGCAGGAAAAGCGACGCCACCAGCAGGTCTGCCGTGTCCTCTGTAATGTCGTCGCTGAACAGCTGAGCCCCGAGCCAGCGTTTGGCGAGGCGACACGCTGCTCCAAAACATGGGTGTTGCTGCTGGAGCCTTAAAACAAAACAAAAACAAAAAAAACGACTAAATGTACCAGACTGAAGAAAATGAAAAAACACAACTAAAAAAAAAATATAAGTTTGCTTTGTCACACAGGAACTACTTTTATCACTTTTTAACTTTTACCCATGTAATGTACTAGTAAGCAGAGGCTTGTGAATGGTGGCCATCTCCAGGGCCTGAGCCTCATCGTTGTCTCTTACAACCAGCAGCCCCTCTGCAGTCAAGCTCTCCCGGATCACCTGAGGTTCACGGTGGTATGCCACCTGGATTCGGAACACCAGGCCATCCTAGGAGCAAAGGGAAACACGCGCTGCTTTAGCCAAACGTTTCTACCTGTAGAATGGCACTTTTTACTCCTTACTACCACCAAGAGCTTGGCTCTTTAATTAAACTGCTGAACTTGTCTCCATTTCATTAAAAGCGGGATGTCTTACAGAAGTGCACTGAGCGAACATGCTATGATTTGATGCAATATAAATTATACTAAATTGAAAAGGTAGCTTAAATAAAAGGAATACGGTTACCTGCAGTCAAACATTACAAAAGTTACCTACTGTCAAATGTACTTAAGAAACTTAAGAAAACACCAGCAAACAGAAAAAATGCTGTAAAAGCACACAAAACACAACAGAAGTGTTTTTGGGGAGTCAATAACATGACGGAACAGCTGCGGAAGCTACAGTATCATATAAATAATGTGATTAAAATCCATGGTGCCTACCTACCTAACCACACTTATGGAGGCACTCTGACTTTTCTTAATATAAGAGAAAATAAAGTTGATATTTGTTGGTCTGTTTTTTTCCCCCCTAGTTACGCTAAGAATAAACTTGTTGCATTATTGTACTAAAAGACAGAGTGGCTCAGTAACCTTTCTTTCAGTTATCCATTATATCTCAAGTTAAATTTCACAGAAATGCCAGCTAAGGGTACACATAATCAAAAACATACCTTCCAGACATCCAGGTGTGTGGGACAGGGCCTGCATGTATAGTTATGGTGCTTTTTGAGTAACTCCCCGAGTTGGATGTGAAAGGCAGCTCGGATATGCTGGATCGCGAGGCGGTCGTGAGGCCATTTCCCACTCCCTTCCATGTGACAGATTACTGTAAGAACAAGGTAACCAATGCATTGGTGTATGACTCTGCATTGCTACATTGCTGAGGTACCCAAGAAAATGAAGGTTAACGTTTTAGTTTGAGTGAAAATCTACACATAATACAAAATGAACAGCAGCCAGAGTGGAAATGACTACACATCTAGATGCTGTTTTTTCTACGACCTTCTAAAATTATTGTGATGAATGAGTCACTAACCTGTGACAGGAGTGATATAGACAGGACACGGTTTGCCTTCCTTTGGCACCAGTGATCTGGAAGCTTTCTCTCTGTCAAAGAAGGAATACTCCAGTTTCAGTGGCCGTGGGGGAAAGACCTGCAAGGCACAGTTGAAATGTTAGTACAAATTCACAGTTTAATATAAAAGACATGAATATTTGAACAAGAGCTCACAGGCTTGGAGTGGGATCAGGGCACCATTTTAAAATGATGCATTTTTTAACAACTTATACCTACTACTGCCTTCATGGCAGCAGTTTTCTGGTAAAAGCAAGGGGTTTTACCTGTGTGTATCTCAGTGCAGGGTGTGCTCCTTGAACAGCAGTGATGGTGAGAGGCAGACCTTCCAGCCTCCATAGTTTTCTGCTCAGGTCATCATAAGACTGAACCACCACTAAGCTCTCCTCCTCTCCGGTGCCAGCCACCTGAAGAGCATAATACATATATTTGTACTGAACAAAGACCGAGGCAGATGTAGTGACGGAAAACAGCACTGGCACCCTCTCCTGGTGGTTTCCAGCATTAGATTTTATTTTTTAACACAAAGAATAATTTAATTGTTATAATAATTTTAGCTACAAGTACAGGATTTGTTATAAAGTTTTTAAAAAGTAAATTAATAAGAGAAAGTTGAGCACAGAAATATTAATCGGTGACATGAAAATATATCAATGCTTTTTGGAACGGACTTTAATCAACTTAACCCTTTGAACATTCGACAACAGTTAAAAAAATAACAAAACAAAAACCTAAATGTCATTCTTATAGCCTTTTCCTAAAGTCAGGAAAAAAAATGCCAGCGGGGTATGTTTTTGCTAGTTTGAAATGGTTATATGTATTTATATAATAAATCCTAACAGCTGCAGAATGTTCTTGCCATTTTCACTTTATATAATTATGATTTTCATATTTTAGATTTAACAGGACATAATATTTTTTGATAGATTCTTTCATCCAAAAAAAACAAAACAAAAAAAAAGAGTGGTGGAAATCTAAAGCAAAACACAACAAAACAAACAAACAAAAACTCTCCCTGCTCTCTGAAATGTTAATTAAGCATTAACCATCCATTTATTATTGTCAAACAAACTGGTCATACTTTCTAGATTGATCTGTATTGACCCCAAAAATATGAACGGTATGTCAGAGTTAGTTTTGAAATTTCAATCATATGTCACTAAAATAATTCAATAATAACGGTTTACCTCACTTCCCGTTTTGATGACGTCATCCACCATCGCCCCGACATACCGCACACAGGATTCGGGGACGTCTGCGTGCCTATGGGGATGACACACGCGTTCTCTTTTTCAAACTTGAACCTTCAATGAAATTATACACATAGCTGCCTCACCGCCATGTTTTTCTAGGGCACATGCCGAAGTGAAAGAGGTCACAGCCTGTTTACATTCCCCTCAACCCCCCGTTTTTAACCCCCCCAATAGCAGTCATGGCTAACATTTGTTAGCCTGCTAAGACTTGGAACACCTGAAGTAAGCATGAAGCGCACAGGCAGGAGGCGCAGCTCCGTGTGGGACTGCTTTGAACAAACGGGGAACTTCGTCCGCTGCATGAAATGCAACGCGACGCTTAAATACTGCGGCGGAGCCACGACCTCCATGATGAACCACATGAGCAGGCACCATTCATCCGCGACGCCGATGGACGAGGATGAGAAACCCGTGATCTGCACCGTTCAGTGCATCGAGGAGGAGAGCGCTTCAAGTAACTCGGAAATCACGCAGGTTGCAGTCATGTCACCCAACATAAACATCACCCCTGCTGAGCGGGACTCCAGCGAGAGGAAACGCCTGAAGCGGAGCTCCGTTTGGGACATCTTCATCAAAGTGGACGACGAGGTTCACTGCACGATGTGCGACACGAAGCTCAAATACAGGAGCAGCACCACCAGCATGATGTACCACATCAAAAACAAGCACCAGGACGCAGCGCCTAACGACGGCGTGTCGCTGGCAACGCATGCGGAGGTGACTGAGCTCATCTCCAGAATGATAGAGAAGGACATGCTCCCCATCAACATGGTTAGTGGCGATGGTTTTCGTGAGCTGCTTGCATACACTGTGCACAATTATAAAATGCCATCTGTTGGCGATGTTATACGCATTATTGAAGGCCATTTCCATGAGAAGGTGGAGGAGCTTGTGGTACAGCTGGGTAGAGTGGAGAAAGTGGCTCTAACCGCAGACTTCTGGACAGGTCTCACCTTTCAGAGGTACATGACGGTGTCGTGTTCATTTATAACAGAAGACTGGCAGGGGAGGCTAGCTGTGCTGCAGACGCACAAAGTTTCAGCAGACAGCCACTCCACTGCTGACACTGTTACAGAGAGCCTTCTCAGCACTGTGCAGGCGTGGGCCATCGCCGGTAAAGTGACCTCATGTGTTCATAACGACACGCAGAACAGCTTATTGGTCCAAGCATGTACCCGTGCCACCTGGGACTACACGACTTGCTTTGCCACGACGCTGCAGCAAGCGGTCAGTGATGGGCTGAGTGAAGATTTAATCTGCATCGTCGTTGCTGCCGGGAAACTAGTTAAACACTTCAACTGCAACTCGCTCGCGAATGAGGCCTTGGAACAGAAGCAAGTTCAGATGTGCCTGCCGCAGCGCAAGCTCATCCAGTCGAGCAAAGACAGATGGGACACCATCTGCGACATGTTCGAACGTTTGCTTGAACAACGGTGGGCGATTAAAGCGGTCCTCTCCGATCGCACCGTCACCAGCAGGCAGGAAGCGCAGACCCTTGAGATTGAAGATGACTGCTGGCAAATAATTGAGAACTTCACGCCTGTGCTGGCGACGCTTAAATGGGCTACAACAGTCATATCTGCGGAGACGGAGGTGTCCATTTCGAATATCTACCCAATCACCTTCAGCCTCGTTCAGACTCACCTCGTGCCAAAAGAGAATGACATCGAACAAGTCTCAGAGTTCAAGCTTAAAGTTCAGCAGTCACTTAGAAATCACATGGAGGTAGGCACCGGTTTTGGTTGAAACATAAGTAATAAAGATAAATAATCTGCATTCCCTTTGTATATATTTATGCCATTTTATTTTCACTTATTGCAGGTTGACTCTAACGACCTAGCTTCAAAGCCGGCTCTTATCGCCTCCATGTTGGACCCCCGGCACAAACATCTGAGCTTCCTTACACCAACAGGGAGACTGGCTGCAAAGGTTAAGTTGCATGAACTTGTTTCAAAATTGGATGCAGTAACTGCTACTGCAGGCGCAAAGGATGAGCAGCAGGAGACTTTGGTCACACCGGATATTAGCCAGGCGGCCATGCCCTCGCAAATCAGAAGTGACACCAAAAACACCATGGTGTTGCTCCTTGGCGACAACTACAGTTCTTCCTACGCCACCGACTCTGAGGCTCAGGTCGATTACTACTTGAGAGACATTGCTCCCTCGTTAGACATTAACCCTCTCGACTGGTGGAGGGTAAATGGACCAAGATTCCCCAAACTGGCAACTCTGGCGAGACACTATTTGTGTGTACCAGGGGTCTCGCTGCCGTCTTTATTGTCAGAAGCAGGACAAACGTTTGCGACAATGCGCAGAAAACTGAGCCCACAGCATGTTGACATGATGATCTTTGTAAACAGAAATGCATAACCTGCATGACCTTACATGTCGACAACAGAATAAGGTTACTGAAAGGTAACGGATGCGAGAAGTCAAGAAAATAGGAAGATGTTGGCGTGCTTGTGTTTAACAGTGATATAAGCCAAAACTTGTTTCAGACACTAAAAACTTGGAAGTCATTGTCTTTGAGTTTTTAACAAAGTTTGCCTGCAGCAAAGTAACAGTTGCTGTTACTTTGCTGCAGGCAAATATTTAACAACATCTTCCAAGTAGTTCTGAAAATCAAAACCAATTAATTTGTTTTGTCACCTTGCTTGACTTCATACTGGCACTTCAGGCCTCAAACAGCTTGCAGTGAACCAGTAGTAAAATGATGTGAGAAGTATTTGTGTAAATGTGCAGTCATAACAAATTCTTGGCGCACAGCTTCAAATGTCAGAACAAATATCTAGAGGAGAGTGCTCTATAATCAAGCTGAAGTCTTTTAAATGCCATATTCACCTTAGCATATGCATTATGTTCTATGAATGGCAACAAATACCTATTTTTATTCTATATCGAATAGACTAATTTTACGATTAAGGACAGGAAGTCCTAAATCTTTCACCGTTGGTTTCTGTTAGCATTACAGCTTACTGAATATTTATAAGACTGTTATAGTTGGAAAAGATCGCCACACTACACTGTATTAACAGTATTGTCAGTTCTTAGTCTCTCAACTAAGCTCTGCTGAGATAAAATACATACAGCTTTAGCAAGTGTGTGATGATCTGTTTGGGAACCAGGCGCTTTTGGCAAATGCTCTCTCCGTCCCACAGCACAGCCTCGGTGATGTCACCATCCTGGAAGCGACGCAGCTCAGAGCGAGGGCCCCACAGCTGACGAAATCCAGCCGCCTAGGCACAGGAACATTATGATTTTGTTTTTATTTTATTTTTTAAATCACAAGTATGATTAAAAACAAACCCACAAAAAACAAGTAACAGAAAATATTAGCAACATTTCCATACCAACAACATGATCTCTTTTTTATGTTAAAAAGTGCAAAATCCAGCCACATAGTAATAGTTATGCCCATGTGTCCACTTTAAGCTGCTTCCTTGTCACAAGGGGGTTAACACAATGGGTCGCTTTGCATGTTTTGAGTTGGCAGAGTTTTACGCAGGATGCCCTTCCCATCTCCAGCGACCTTGCGCATGCCAAGCGAATGTGTGAACCACTACACTATGAAACCACTAGTAATAGAAAATCATGTCCATAAATGCTAAATTCTTCTAGATCACTGCAGCAGTATAATATTCTTCAAGGTTTTTACAAACACACTTGGAAGTAAAAATACACCTCTTACATCTAGAAAACCATTCTCAAACTGAGCCGTGGCTCTAAAGTTAAAGTGAGTCGTCCACTAAACAGTCGGTGGTTCGATCCTCTGGTCCTCCAGGTTGTAAGTTGGGCAACAGACCCCAAATAACCCCAGGTTTATTCATAACTGTGTGTATATGCAAAACACATGAAGTGTTGTATGCACAGTATACATCGCCTTATGATTAAGTGAATCTGGCCTGTAGTGCAAGTGAAGTCTATATATTACACACTTGCACATTTCAAAAAATACAATTAGATTTACATGTAAACTTTTACATGGTGTAAAGTTATTCTTCACTAATCAAAGCCATGTTATATTACGTGAATGCAATGTGTCCTAATGCATTTTTATTATTGTGTTCTGTGAAGTGAATTCACCTTGTGTCTCCAACTCCAATGACTAAATCAAGAAATAAAGCCCTATACATGCAATAAAAAAAGGCAGGTGAGGTTACCTTGGGGCTGTCTGCTGGTGGGCCTCGTTCTAGGACAGAGGATGATAGCTCTGCCCTTAAGAGCAAACCAAAAGATAGCGGAGGCTTAGCTTTGTGCTTCGGGGCTTCACTCTCCACAGACCACTGAAATATAACCAAAATAAAGTTCTGTAGATTGTGATTTAGAGATTAACTTCTTTTTACATGGATATTTCATAACTTTGAAACATATCCACTGTTACATTAATAGCATTAGAGCTGATTCTTTCTGCACATTGGTGAAATAAAGCAATAATTCCTGAATGTAAGGCTTTCTCACCTTAGGGTCAGGAGAGAGGGAGTGGGTAAGGAGGTGAATCCTTTGGGACAATCCTTGCTGGAGAAGTGACAGAATAAAAGGCAATGCAGTGTGGATGTAATCCCCACTGTGGTCCATCAGCTCACTGAGGAGATTCAGTTTCTTACAGCTGGACTGAAGCTTCACCAGCTCACACAACCTAAGGGGGAGATGAAACGCATGAAACAGAAGAGCTGAGAGGATGAAGAGGAGAATGAGCTATAGTCTGAAAGGAAAAGTCCTCTATGTGTAGATTTGTTTTAAATGTATTAACTATGTTTTCTAAAAAGAAGGTGCAGAACCAAACATTTACCTAGTATGCAAGGTTAACTAAATATGTTAAATATATGCATTTGTTTATAGAAACATACTGGAACACATGGTCAGTTGTCCGTATCATGGGTTTGGGTGTCATGAGGAGACACTGGAACCCATCCACTGTAGGGTTGTCCCAGAACTGCATTGACAAAGTCGCCTCGTGCTGCAGCTGAGGAACCAAAGTGAAGAAAGTTCAGAAACTTGCTTAAAAATCACAAGTGAAAAAAAGTTCAAACACACCACTGTTCAGTTACCTGTTTGTATGTACAAGCAGTGATGTCAGCACACATGTTAAGGTGTCCCGAAGGGTCAACAAACACAACCTGGAAAGCATCGTGGAACTCTGAAATGGATGGCTACAGAGTAAAGATAAAAGGGGGAAAAATGGGTTGAATAATAGTTCGGGAGAAAAATGAAAGTGTGAATCAAGTACATGCACACATTTAGTGTTTTTTATTTGAGTTGGACAACTCACAGCTGTAGAGTCAGGGTCTTTGGCCAGGCTGATTCCACTCACTGTCAGATCTGTAGATGCTGAGGAAGAAGCGAGGTGCAAGGCATTCAAAACAGAGATGAGCAAGTTCAATTACCAAAATAAAAAAGTAGAAGTACACAGGAGGACATCCTTTATAACTAAAATTACCCAAGAAGTTCAAGGCGTTTCGAAGAAGCTGATATGCCGTCATACTGTTACTGATTCTGTGAGTGATCAGCAGATACGCCAACAGCATGGAAGCTAGGAAGCCATTAAAACAACCAGTGCCCTATAAGACATCGAGAACAATAAAGATGTAAGGTAAGAAAACAAATACACCTTAAAAAGTAGCTTTTTTTTTTTTTTTTGCTTTAGCTTTAAATCAGAGATTTCAGTGTTGTGAAGGTCATGGTGACTTATGCTAAAACCATGATCTGGATCAGGTTAGGATCAGAATTTCAGTTTTAAAGTAAATGGAAATTTACAGCACTTCAAACAATATGTGTTGCATTATTACTGGAGCACATCTGCATTTAATCATTGAAGTTTTAATCGATAATGCAGAATATGTAGAAATGTTTCCATGTTTGACTCTAATCTGCTTCCAAATCTTACACTGCTGGAACCTCAGCTACTAGCATACAGATCAGATAATTCATCAGATGTAGGCCATGTATCACGAAGAATAATCATTTAATCAATAAAATAAATTGATCTGAAGATAAACTAAAGCGATTTCCACATCTCCTTTATTAGGTTACAGGAAATTTTAATGTTTAAATAAATCTAAAGTTTCAGAGCTCCAGTCTGATGTCGTCAAGAAGAAAGTTGATTATAACCATGGTTACAGCCATTACCTCTGACTGGGGTTTTAGGTTTTGTCCAGATAAATGCAAAGAAATTCTGGCTGTGCTGAACTTTGCAGTACACTCCTGTGAACTCAATACAACAAGTGTGAGAAGCAATGAGAGCTTCCTACCTGATCAAGCTCTCTTTGACGGAGCCAGACTTTAAGTAAAGCCACCCCATCAGCAAAAGCTGAGCACTGAGAGCTGACGGCAGAGAGGAACTGGAGGTGAGCCCTCGGCAATAAGTCTGCCAGAACAGAGCTGTTGTAATGTGGAGTCGGAGGTTCACAGCTCTCTGTGACAAAACAAATGTAAAAAACAAATTTTAAATTAAGGAGTTGCTGACTAATAACATGGTTATAAATAAATACAGTACGATGAAAACAGTCCAGACAAGAAAATCCAGACACACTTTGTTCAAAGACTCAAGCTGCATCAGAAGGCCAAAAACACAAAGACTGATCTTAAAATGATGCACAGACTTAAGTGTTTACAAAGCTGCACAGATCAAAAGA
>VOQK01030811.1:0-10803 GCA_015052645.1 Benitochromis conjunctus
CTTACTATGTGTTAATAGACCTCTCTGCATTGAATCATACTTGTTATTAATCTCTGGCTCTCTTCCAGAGCATGTCATTTATCCTCTCTCCCCTCCTCACCCGAACCGATTGCAGCAGATAGTCGCCCCTCCCTGAACCTGGTTCTGCTGGAGGTTTCTTCCTGTTAAAAGGGTGTTTTTCCTTCCTACTGTCACCAAAGTGCTTCCTCATAGGGGTTCATATGATTGTTGGGTTTTTCTCTATGTTTTATTGCATGGTCTACCCTACAATATAAAGCGCCTTGAGGTGGCTGTTGTAATTTGGTGCTGTATAAATAAAATTGAATTGAACTGAATAGCTGCTCCTTCACATCGAAAGGAGCCAGTTGAGGTGGTTCGGGCATCTGACAAGGATGCCTCCTGGGTGAGACCTCCTGGCAGACCCAGGACACGGTGGAGAGATTATATCTCTCGGCTGGCCTGGGAACGCCTTGGTGTTCCCCCGGACAAGCTGGAGGAGTTGGCTGGGGAGAGGGAGGTCTGGGCTTCTCTGCTTGGGCTGCTGCCCCCGCGACCCGGCTCCGGATAAGTGGAAGAAGATGAATGGATGGATGGATGAATTGAATAGATACAGTGTGTGAGTTGCTTCTAGTGATGAAACTCTGTACATATAGCATCAGTAACCTGAAAGAGGAATCAACTGAGAATTGAATGTCAAATAATTCATTTTTAATATGATGCCAATGTATTCAATATCTTGTTGAATATGAATATAACAGTCATTTCATTTCTCTGGAACCCTGTAACAATTTGAGATAAAACTATGCAGCGTACATTGAAGAGAAAAAAAAAAATGGTCCCGAAGCTTTATTTCTCTTAATTTCCTCAAAATACTGACTCATACTCATTCAATGTTGTTGTATTTTGAAGTTATTTTTTTTTATACTGAATAGCTTTAAAATGTTTGTGTGTGCTGTGCATTGAGTGTATAACAATAGATTTTAAAAAGATATTTTTCTAATAGATGTTTTTTCCTTTAAAAACAGGCAGACCTTGGTACTGATTCCAGAATTTCAGACACAGACCCTCACAGCTCATTTCAATTCAGTTTTACACACTATTACAAAAAGTATTTTCTCATCTGCCTGCACGTGCGTATGAATTTGAGTGACATTCCATTCTTAATCTATAGGGTTTAAAATTATATCAGTCCACTTTCTGCAGCTATAACAGCTTCAAGGCTTTCCACAAGGTTTGAGTGTGTTTATGGGAAGTCTTAGTCTCCACTGCTCTAGGACCGGAAGAGTCAAACGCATTGAAATAAAGAGTTTTGTGCTTCATTACTTGTGGAATAAATATGCATTAGTAAATTCATTTACAAATTATTTTTTTAATTATTTTATTTATTTTTATTTATTTAGACTTTACTAAAGAAATTATTTAATTTTAAATAAAACCACAAAATATACTTATGTGTGCTTGCACAAAGGGCATTCAGCCTTGATATTCATGCTCGGTCCAACATGATATATAAAGAATTGGAAGGAGGTGAAATGAAGAGCTGATCCTCAGAGTGTGCGCCCGTGGGCTTGAAATGCTAACATGGCTATTGCAAGTGTCCCTGCATTTAGCCTCACTTAAGCTTATGAAAATATCGTGTCGCAGCAGTACATTACTGCCCTCTGCCAAGGCAAAGAGTTGAGGTGACACTATTGATTTAAGTTAATTTGTTTTAATTCACTTTCAGCTGGACATAGATGATCATCAAGGACCATGCTCACCTTTTTCCAGCCTCTAACACATTATGCTGAATCTTAGCATTGAATGTCCAGTATGTTGCAATGGGAAGCCATTTACTGCACCTATGAACACACATGTGAACAATCAAGCTACATGTGATGAGGTGCATGTGAGACTTGTTTCAACATAGCTATTACACCGTGTGCCACAGGACACCTGGTTTGTGTCTCTCTGAGAGTTTTATGTCATGAGAGTGGGAATAGCTTGGGACTGCACAGGTATGTTTTGAGATAAATTACAGCAGATTTCATCATAGAGCAAAAAGTCCTGATAAAGATCATAAGGCATCCCAAACAAACATCCTAATTGGACACAAGGTGTGACGGATTCAGTGTGGATGTGTAGGGAAAAATCTCTGCCTGAGTATGAACACCAGAAACATCAACAAGGTAAAAGTTAACTAACCTCATCCTCTCCAGACTCCACGGCACAGACAGAGTTTATTTACTGATTATCAACAGTTTCAGTCAACTTCAGCAAGTCAGAGAAAATATATTTACTGTACACATTTTGAATGCACAGCCTCTATGAAGACATTTTTGTTGAAGCTGATCACCAAATATGCATTTTCTGTCGTTTCACAACACATTACTGACAGTGTGATGGTTTCCATGGTAGATGCCTGATATCAATGCAATCAATAACATCGCATGGCCAGATTGCCAAGAGGTTTTGGCAGGACACCAGTGCAAAGCATTATTCCCATAACAACAGACAAGAAAGGAGTCTTTGTGGAGTTGTCCTTACGAAATTGACAAGGCCTTTTACAGCCTTTGATACAGGCTGGCTGCCTCACACAATAGAAGGCATATAAATTTGCAGATGTCGTCTGGAAAGCTCAAATGTCAACGCTTTTCACAACAGCACCCGGGCCCTGCAAGAGGAATAATTGATCGGCTCACCTTTTGTCTTGAGCCAAATATTCATTCTGCAGGACAAAACCGGAGGCAAAGTGAAAGATGAAAGAGAATCTTCAGCTTCACTGTTAGTGTGTGCGGATATTGTTCATCTGTTTTCTTTTTTAAAAAAAACAACAACTCTAGCTTATAAATTATCACAATACTTGGTGCTCATGTGCTGGTTTAAGTGTCAGTTCAGATAACTTCCAACTTGCTCTCATTAAACATTGCCTTCTAAAAGTATGTTGACGTTGGAGAATACTGTATGTTGATATCTACAACATTAAAATCGCCTGCCTAATATTGTATTGGCTGCTTGTTTGTTTACTTGTTTGGTTATTGCCCTGAGATGCTTACAGCTGGTCCTGTGCCTCCTGTGAGCTGCTGGTTTTGGAGGTCCATGGATGCTTGATCGTAGGAGGATCGTCACCAAATTCATCTTTCCTACATATCATCACTTGCACTCAACCTTCTTGTTAATAGCTCACTTATGGATGTCTTTTTTTTCCATTCATGCAGTGAGTTTCTTATTTTATGCCGACTAATCAGGTAATACTTACTTGAGCCAGTCACACGTATCAGTGGAACCAGCTTTCATCACCTTGGCTTTTGCAACCCAGGCCTAATTTTTGGCTGCCTTCTTGAACAGCATTGTTTGAATTCCTTCAGTCTGTTTTTTTCTCCCTTACAACAACCCCATCACTATCTCTTTAACACACCACAAATGAAACATTTCCTTATATAGAAACAAGGTTGCATGGCAGAATGCATATTGCAGATAGCTAGCACACACCTGTGATTCAAAGTCGTTCACTAATGTTTTTAACTCACCACAATAAAAACAAAACTGGCTGGTGCAGATATTTCATAAGGCTGATGGCATTATTGCATGTTCATTTGTTTTGTGTCTAAGAACATTTCAGTTCTGCTTCTGTTGTAGTCAGGGCGTGCCATTGCCACTGGGTTTGTGTGTGTTAGCAACTAAGATTAGGTGGACGGTTCTTGTCAAAGTAACAACCACAAATACCACAACCCAGCAGCAGAACACTGCTTTGTAACAAGATGACCAATTACATTCAGCTCACTTCATTCACTTTGTTTATGAGTGGCAATTGTATCATAAACTAAAGGTAGTTCTGTGGAAATATTACATAATGTTCTTCTTTCTTCACGACGACACAACTTAGACAGAAAAGCTTTACCAGCATTAGCACTTTCTGTCTTTTTTTTCAGCGGTTTTGTTGCCTGTACTTGTCTGACTCCTGATTGATCGTAGTTAAATTTAGTCCATTAAGAAGCATCACTGTTCACAGATCAGTCGACAGGCGACTGGTGGCAGAGGAAACTAATAAACAGGAGCTACACTGCAGTGTGAGTCCACACACGCATGCAGGATACTGACTAAGACTGAAAGGAATCACTGGAGTTTTATTGTTTTCGGCCAACAGGTGTCTGCTTTGTGAAAGGTACTCCCACATGCACAAAGTCAAACTCCTCTGGAGCCGTACAGTACCTTTCTGTCTCGTCATTTTGTTGAATAGCTCGTGATAATTTCTATTTGACTTGTATTGTTGTATTGTGTCTCCCTCTTTCTTTCTCACTCTTTCCTTCCAAAAGCCTCGCCATTAATTTTCAGCCTCTGCAATTTTCCTCTCCAATAGCAGAAAGGAGCGAAAGAAAAGGGGGAAAGAAAGATGACAAAGACAACACAGGACTCCTCTCTTCCCCCGGCCCTGTTATTGTACAAAATAGCCCAGCAATAATTTTTTGTCATTGGTTTACTCCTAAAAGCCCATTTGACGTCGATCCTGAAAAGAAAGCAATAAAGAAACCTTTTCAGCGGAGTTGAATGAGCGAGAGAAGGAGGAATGAATCCCTTTGGGACGTTGCGACCGGAGAGGCCTTTTTATTTTTCTTTGCTCTGGTAATCAAATGGAGCTGAAATGAAAATGGAGTTTTCTATGAAAATAGGGGCCTTTGTTGGCTTTGGAAGGCTGGTAATTCATAAACAATAAGCCGGCTCCTTTTGTTTGGGTTATAATATATTCCTGCTGCTCTGAAAGAGGTCTCTCTCTCTCTCTCTTCACACACACATACACACACACATATATTGAAGCCAGGGTAAAAGCCAAAGTGAGGCAGCAGGGGAAGAGAGAAAGAGAATATAAAGGGAGGCAGAGAGGCAGGCTTTCCATTCATCCTCCTGGCTGAGAGACGACAGGATGCTCGCCTCCTCTCTCCATCCTTCACCCCGTTTCTCTGCTCTGTCTCCATCTCTGTTAGAGAAATAGGGGTGCTGGTGCATGCTCTTCTTTGACTTGTTGCTAGAAAAACGCTAACTTCACTGGGGTTTTCTTTGCAAGGCAACAGGTGTGGATAGATGACTTTTCTCTGAGGGCCGCCTACTTGCCAATTTAAGGAAGGATTTTCTTGGATTTGCTTTTTTTTTGTAACCTTTTGCTTCTTGAATTTGTTAAATTTGCTAAAAGTTGGAAGACTTTAAAGAAAATAAAGAGAAGACAAGGAGTGGTAGGTTGAGAGGTGATGACAAACCTCAGCATCAGCAATATGGCGGGACCACGGCAACGTACCAATGAGCAAAAACGCGTCTCTTTGCTAAAAAAACCCCCAACAAAATGGCAAATATACAACTTTCACAGACTAGGACTTCAGTGCGTGGAGAATAATTTGTCTGCACATTTAAGCCTTTAACAGTGAGGCAGCCGTGACATCATCAACTGCTCCTGCTGCATGGAAATCCACCTGCTGTTCTGCAGTGAAGACATCCAAGAAATAAGGTACGGTTTATAATCGGGATCAAACTTTTCTACAGAAGATCTGTTGAAAGCGCTGCTTTTGCATATTTTGTGTGTTTGGAATCAAATGTGTTTTTTAGTCTTGTTGCACGTGGAAGCAACATTTGAGTGTGTTTCTGCATGTTTCTGTCAGTCGTTAACACGCCAAGCAAGCTGTAAAAGAATACAGTGTGATAGTGATGGTGAGAAAAAGCTTTGCTACATCCCAAGCTAAAAAAATCCATACTTACGAGTCAGACTGAATTTGATAGAAAGCATAATTAAGCTGGTGTCTGCCCATCAAACAGGTTATCACAGCTGACATTAAAGATGACACCAAAAGCAGGATAAGAACAGTTTCCTATTCTTTGCTTTATCCACTGTATACAGACTTAAAGCTGTAAGTCTGATTAACCCCATAAAAAGCTGCGACCTTCTAGTTGGTTGTTCCAATTATTCTTATTCTGTGCATGTTTAGCACACTTGTGTGTAGCCCCTGTGTAAATCTAAGCTGATACTTTCAGCCAAAGAGGAATAAGATCATTCATTCCTTCATTGGTTCACTTTAATACGCACAGTTTAATCTTATTAATTCCCTTAATGTTAACTATATAAAACATTCATCATCCTATTTCGGGAAACACATTTGGATTTTCTGATGCCTCCATGTCTCTGTGCTAATGAAGCTGGTTAAACAAATCATCGATATATTACAGTCAGTTTTTATGTTGCAAGTGTAGCACATAGCCTTGCATAAGCAAAGCAGACAGACAGAGCAAAGGCAGACTTTTATTAAACATGTGCACTTATAAAGCAGATCAGACAGCCCTGATCTGTTCACAGCTATGTGTTCGCTCACTCTGAAGTAATGCAATGTTCATAAAAGTTTCTCCAAACGCAAACTCACATCTCACTGTTAGTGTGAAGAGTGAGACATTTAAGGTGATTCTTTAAACTAAAGGATTGCGCATGTACCCCTGCAGCAAAATAAGGAGTGACAGAGGAGACTCAGATAGGTTGCATCTTAATCTTGACTGAACAACAGACTCGTATTTAGTCACGTGAATTATCGGCACTATTGGTACTAACAAGAGCTCAACACGGTGAACCAGTCAGAGTGAATGGTTTAGGTGAAGCAATCTAACTGTATCCCAACAAAGAATTGTTTCCCCCATTATTATTTACCTGCTGTTCTTCATGTTGGGCCCTTCCTGGTACAAACCTTTCACAGTAAAAGCTTTCTCTGGCTGCTTTTGAATCGATTGTATTCTATCAGGAGACTTTGCAAATATTATTGCTGTAGCTGTATTGACATACAGATGTTCAATCATGTGTTGGTGAAGTGTTTAAACCAGAATGTGTACTCTGAACTGTATATGAGCCATATACACATAACACAGTGTAAATGATTTCATTCATAAAATTCATGGATGATATAGTTGTTTTTATTCTGGGTATCCTGGAAGCAAATCTGACCTGGCCTGCATGGAAGTTGTTGTTAATCAGTTAATAATGGCTTATCGTTAGTGTCAATTTCATTTTATTTTAATACCACAGTTTTTCTTTTGTGCATCGTAGTTACACAGTGTAAACACACACACTGCACTAAAACTTTTGTATAAAAACCAGTGGAGAGGTTCTAGTAGACCGTGTCAGTGTGATCAGTGATTGCTGTGTTGGCTAATCTGGGTTTCATAGGTGTCAGTCTGAGTTGTTACATGATGAAAAAGGAAGTATCAGAGAAATTACACACAAAACTTTAAAACAAGTATATAAACAACAAAAAAGTTATACAGCATATTGTTTTGTATTTATACATTCTAAAATGTTTATGATTTAAGTGCCAGGCTGAAGCTAAAATCCTCAGGATGAATGAAACTGTTCAAAATGACATTCTCTGATTTGTTAAGCATATTTTAAAACTGGAAATGACACAATATCTGCATTTTATGATTATGAAACACTGATTCTTGTGACTGCCGAGGCTTCCTGGTTTCTCTTTAATTACAGGTCAACATTAGTTATCACAGAGCGCAGCGTTAAAGACCTTATATGTTTAAGTATACACAGATCATGATATGAATCATGCTCGATCATGTTCGTCATGACAAGATGCTTCAGGTCAAACACATCAGAAAGTTAGAGTGCACCCCTCCCTGTGAAGACCAATTCTCTTCAGAGTGATCCTTTGCACAGATTGTGAGAAGCAGCGATAGATAGTCTTAACTTGAAGTGATGGAGGTAGGTTATCAGCTGCAGGCGGTTTTCAGGCTCCACTGCTTTTCAAGAAGAAGGAACGTCACTTGATCTCGTGTCATATGACTTCAGACAGAGTTTTCTAATGCTTAGGATGTTTTAGATTATTTAAAGTGCACATGCATCCAGTGTAATTTTACCCAGAAGAGATTGATTTGCCGTCTAATCAAATAGCCCAAACAGGAAATGAAGCGAGCGCAGTATAGATGATCTAAATCTAAAATACAATTATTAAAGGAAATTTTTAACAAAAGATGAGATTAGATTGCTCTGATTGAGTTGACAGATGGTGTGAACCACGATCAGATCACTAGATGGCAGCACAGTCTAACAAACAGGAAGCTTTTCTTCTTTTGGTAGGTAACTGCAGTTTTACAGTTTTAAGTTATTCTACAGAGTTAGACATTCAGTTTCATCAGAGCTACTAGCTTAAACATTCCACTTTGTGAGCATGTTTTAGTTTATCTGACAGAACCTTATTTGAACAATTAACCCTGTCATGCATGAATTATGACAACCTCAATCAGGAATTTTTTCTTAAGTATTTTTGTTCATCTTTAGCCATGAAAAAATTAATAAAAATACTTTAGAAACAACAAATCCTGATTGAGGTTGTCATAATTAATGCATGACAGGGTTAAATAACAATAATTACAATGAAACACAGCTATAGTAACATTTAACAACCTGTGGGTGGCAGGGTATGGAGTGACACATCAGTGCCCAATGTAGTGGTTTATGTGCAAGTATACCATCAACACTGACACAAATACAAGAGAACAGCCTTTGAATAGCTGTCCACTGTAGTGACCACTATGCATGAAAAGGTTAAACTAGTAGCATGCCAGGTTCCTTTTTTTAATGCTTTTTTAAAAGGAAAAAGCCACTAATCGTTAAATACGGTGAACCAAGACAACAAATTTAACCATAAAAGAAAATAGTAACCACCTAAAACCTGTAAAGCATTATTTTTTCTTTAATTTTGTTAGCTTAACAGTCATTCAAAATTCTTGATGTTTTTAACTCGTTTAAGTCAAAATGCTATCATAAGACATCATATTAAGGCTGAAAATGTCAGTATGGTGTTAAAAATATGAAAATGTTGATATAAATGGAAATTCATCTTCAGGTTATTCAAGTATACGATCACTACATCTTTTTCTGGTTCTTATTTAAGTTTTGTATGAGTTGAACATTTAAACTTGACTTTTTTCTCAAAAGTATGGATATACCTGTTTCCCATAAAAGGCCCTTTTTGTTATTTATATAGCCCAGTCGCAGGCGGCTTTGCACTCTGTGTGGTACATGAAGCATATGTATGACCAGTTGCACTGAGCGTCTGAGAGAAAACGAGAGCCAGGAGGAGAGGCTCTCCACTAGAGGGAGCTTGATATCCGCCTTAAAACTGCTCACTGAAACCACCAACAGGCCTCGGAAGCTGAGTTAACCTGAGCTGCTTGTGTGTACTAAACTCTATAATACTGTATATGTAACTATAATGCTAACTGACCAAGACAGGAAAATGAAAGCCTTCTGAATTGGCATTCATAGATGGTTGTTGTGCCTCTAACAGGCTGTGCAGTGTGAAAAATGACTGTGAAATCCAATAAAGTTTGTTATATTGTAAGTCAAAAGTTTAGATGCTTGATTAATCCTAAGAAACAGCAGTTTGATTTGAGAGAATGCCATCTCTTCATTGCATTATAAGAGATCACATTAGACTAGTGTTTGTTAAATATTTGCTTTTTTATAATGAAAACTGCAGTTTTATATTCTGGGGAGAGACGACTGACCCCTGTGATTAAACTGAAAACACAGAAGACGATATTTTAATTTTCCAAATAAGAAATGAAACACCCCCACAAAATTACCATCGCAGTCTCATTAAAGATGCAGTTTTGGCTCCGTTTGAGGCAGACCTTTTTAATATGGCCTCCAAACGTCTCCATTTAGGATTCAAGTGCATCAGATGAGAGCCAGAACAGAGAAATGGTCACATCAACGCAGGTTGCTCAGCTCAACCCCAGCGTGAGAATAATTTCGATGATTTATTTATTTCAAATTTGCAATTTTAGTTCATTGAAACACTGTAAAATATTAATCCACAGTTTCTGCTCACGCACAGAAGAGCCTTTCACAACACAGTGCGTCTTTTGTTTTTCCAGAGGCTCGGAGATTAAAATATGAATAGGTGGGTAGGAAATATCACTTCTCCTCACTATGTGCGCATTATGCCATTTCTTCAGCTGTTATTTAGACTAACTGTACCATAATGGCTTGAGTGGAATAAAGCCTGCCATTATGTGAGCTCGGAGCCTCGACCTGTTGATGCGCCATTAGCTTCAGTTCTCAAATGTGACTGGATTGTGAAACTATTGTTCACTCCTCGCTGAGACCGGGGTTAACCCTTAAGCCTACTTGGAAATCCTTGAAAGTTCTTCCAAACCTTGCAAAGTGCCCCTAAGTACACTTAAGGGTTTTAACTTGGTGCGAAGACTGGAGAACAACAACGGGGTGGTTTGACTCTAAACGATGCAGGAAGTCTGATGTGTAAAACTAAACACGACAATGTTATTTTAAACTTAAACTTTAAAAGAAGTTATCTGTTTAGATGTGCCATAGCTAATAAGTCTGATGTAATTAATCTGTTTATTTTTGTCATTTTTATCCATGTGTACAGAATTTAAACAGATTGGCTTAAAACTGTCTCCAAAAATCAGGAAGTTCCTGTTGAGCTAATTAGTCCTTAAGTCTTTATTGTCATCAGCAAGCATAATGAAATTAAGACAATACTCCTTCACAGGGTGCAAAAAAAAGGCTCTTATAAAATAAAAATACTGATATGACGTAAATCCAAATACAATATTTAAACACAGTTTATTGAGTTTAAAACTTTTGCATTAAAGCGCGTGAGCTCCTTTAATCCCAGGTTTCACCTGCAGCCCCAAAGTCAAACTTTACAGTTTGTCACCTGTCCTGCTGGGCTTGTGGCGAGTGATGAAAGCAGGACGCCATCATCAGTAAGTGCTTAATGCTGCTTATAGGAGAAATACAAGGGGATCAGCACTCATATC
>VOQK01030816.1:2356-14368 GCA_015052645.1 Benitochromis conjunctus
TTTGTTTATATATATATATATATATATATATATATATATATATATATATATATATATATATATATATATATATATATATATATATATATATATATATATATGCAAGTGAATGTGTGAAAATTGCATAAAGCATAAATCCACTATTAAATGATCATGAATGTAAAGTAGAGAATTAAACTGCAGTGACTCATTCAACCTAAGTGAAAACTGTCAAAGGTCTGAAGTCAAAGGACTATTCTGCAGTTTATTAAAACAGTGTAACAATGTTAGCTCAGAGAGAGGAATAAAGAGACCGTGAAAAAGTAGAAAACAAATCAGCAACTAAAGTAGGCTTACATAGGTATTTGCAACCGTTTGGCTTTTCTGGGGCTTTACTCAGTGCTGTAGCTGCAGCATACCTTCCAAACTGAAATCTGTATGTCTGAGATGCAGCTTGACTGTCTGCTGGATGTATATTGTTCAGCTGGGATGTCCTTGCTGGATTTTCTACCAAAATAAAGTTTCTGTTCAAGAAGCACTTTTATTTGCAAGGGGTCACCACAGTGCAGAGATCTGCATACAGAATTTTGCACAGGTTGCTGATGCAACCTTCGCAGGGATTTATGTCTCCTCCTGGTGTTGTACGGAGGATCTCTCGTGTGTTAGGTGAATGTGACCACTAAAATCATTATATATTATCCTTTTACCGTATATGGTGACATCGAGGGCTGATGGTGAGGGTTAAGACCAGTGTTGGCGTCATTACTCACAATAATGCTTTACACATTGCTCTTTAATTTTATTAAAATAAGGTAATTGATTAATAATTAATTACTCATCGGAGAGAGTAATTTGTTGCACTACTCATTACATTAGTTTCTTCTTGTGTCCTAAAATAACCTGAAATGCGTTGTCACCTAATTACCGGTTAAACCTTAGACTGGAGACCCATACAGCAACAAAAATCCGAATCTTATCAGGACGCACACAAGATCGTTCCTTTTGTATTTACATTTGAACACATAGCCGACAAAACAAAGAAACTTTATAGTCAGCCTAAACTCCAAAGAGATAATGAACAGGTAGAAATGGGGTCTGCAAGCCAGACTGCTCATCCTCACTGTCTTTGTAACCTGATGAAGATCAGGCTCTGGCTGCTTGACTGAGGTCAGCATGCAGTCAGCTTTAACATCAGTTCTTGGCAAGTTTTGCGTTCCCATGCTGTATGTGCAGATGCTTTCAAATAGCTGAAGTTCTGTTATTGGCATAATGTGGCCATAATCTGTCATGGATGCAGTTTACACTTTACCATCACACGCTTGTCTTTTTGCTTAAATATATAAATTTATAAATAGAAATGTATAATTTAAGTGTAAAACTGCATAAAAACATAAAAATGAAATACTTGATGGTCACTTTCTACCATGGTGGGCTTGCCTTTTCTGTTGTTGCCAAACTAATGTAAAACTACTCCTCCACCAATGATCTACTTTTTCTGGTAGTTAATTTAGCATCTGGGCAGGTTCTCATGAAACCTTATAAATTCCCAAATTATTTCAAATAGTTTCTCGATTCATCAATTATTATGTCACCTCTAAAAGTCTGAGTTGCAGTCACAGCAGGCTGAGAAAATTTGCCTCCACCTTTTTCTCCTGCACAGTGCTGTTTATAATTATAATAATATTATAATTCCTATATAATCCTTTATGCTGTAGATGGATTCCAGGGTCTAATCAACAGTAGGATGTGCCATTAATCTACTGGGGAACACACCCAAAGCTAGACAAGATATATCCTGATCAGATCCTCAAACCTCCTACAATGTCTCCTTTTAGTGTGAAAACACACAAAACAATACCAAAAAAGCTGATAGGAGTCACATATGCTCTGCTGGTTTTATATAGTGAAAATGGAGGAAAATCATTTTTGAGTTTAAAGACAGGCATCATCATTTATCACAGAACACATAGAGACAGGCAACTACACTACTCACATTCACACTTATGGTCACTTTATTGTCAGCAGTTAAACTAACATGGATGTTCTTTGGACAGAAGGAGGAAGCCAGCGTTCCCACAGAGAGCCCACACGGGTCCAAGCAAACTCCCAGCTCATCTCAGGTGTTTCTTGCTGTGAGATTACAGTGTTAACCACTGTATCTGTATATATTGATTTCAATTAAATTTGCATACATTTTTCTAATGGTGTATCAGCACTTTTTTTGTTGTTGTTTTCAACTCAACAGTGTTTTTCTTCTTTTATTTTTTTGTTGTTGTATTTCTTTTGTACTGTGCACTCACCCAAAGGATGTTTACACCCTGTTTTCCATTGCCGTCCCTACAGGTGACATGAATGCACCACCCAGGAATAATGATCAGACCTTGAAATGAGTATCTGTATGTTTTTGAGGGCTAGGAAGGTACACATGTGCACCATTTGTCCCAGAGTTTCAGATTAAAGAACCGTCAGTAGATGTTCAAAACCAGCCTCCGTTGCGTACAAGGGCACCAAAAAAGTGCGCCCTGTCAGTTGTACCGAGAGCAAATTGCCCCTGTCACAAGCCTTTGTACTCCCCGAGGTCTAAAAAGCTACTGTATCTCCTGAAAGTGTACTTCCCATAAAACAAGCAATCATTGTTTTCAGACTTTAAGTGGTCTTCCCATGAATCATGAGAGACAAACTAAAGGGGGGAGAAAAAATCAAACCACTGAACCAAGCTCCACCAGAGGACAGGCTTTCAATCTAGCAGTCAAGTGCTTACTGTACAGAACCTCGTCTGTTTGATCCCATTGAATCAGCAAGCGCTTGATTATGTTTAACTAAGAAGATTCTCCTTTTTAAGGAATAAGATACACATTTCAAAAGATACTCAAAATCGTTGGGGATTTTTTGATCAACCGAGTTTGGAGTTTCTTTTTTAAACTGAGTGCCCTGTCAAAGATAGTGTTTTTCTGCTTTTGAAACAGTTTTTTTTTCTCCCATAAATGGAAAGTGTAGTACCAAAATATGCCAAGGTGAAGATCAAGGTAACTCAGCTCAATAGAAGGTTTTTCACGGAATTTTGAATTCTCTAGATGTTATGCTCATGCTCTTCAAATATTTAAGGGTAGCGAGGGCGAGCAACAGTATCCTTCACGCCTGTGTAGTTTTAATTTATATAACGTTTCAAGATGGCTTCTTATAAGAGGCAGGCATAGAAAGGTGTGAAATGTCAAAGGGTTAAAAAAAAAAAGAAAACACAGAGAAAGCAATTCTACACCACCTGAAATTCATATGCTGCCTTTGTTCCTGCAGAGAAGCTGTTAAAATTGCCAACGAATGCTGCATGAAAGACAGCGAGGACAAAGAGCAGCAACAGCGGCAGCAAAAGAGAGTGAGAGAAAAAAAAAGCTATGTTATTGAAATCTCTGATATCACGTTTCATCTGAAGTAGCTGGTCCATGTGTTGGGTTGAAGAAACTGGGGAAAGTGGGTTTTTATGGCATACCCCTGTAGTGTAATCAGGAGCGCTGGCTAAGCAGAAGTGACAGCAGCGGTTTGGGATTAGGGTCAGTAGCAGCACACGGCTTGCAGCTGAGAGAGAAAAAGGAAGAGGAGGGGGAGGTATTGTGTTTGCCAGTGGGTAGGGGCCAGCTGGTCGAGGGACCGCCTTGAGGTTTGAAAAAAAAAACAAAACATAAAGTATCAATGCCATCAGAAATAACACATCTGCAGCCAAGGCTGATTAACCACCTAGTCACCCAGAAGAGGAGGTTTCTATTTTTTTTGACTCTCATGTAGGTCAATTAGCAGGTGTCAGAGGACATCTTATAAAGTGAAGATTACGACAGGACCCCATTTCACCCTGGACGACCTTGTGCTCATTAATGGTGCGCTGCAATCAACTGTTAGTGCCCCTCTGAGATTTGGGATAATGTTCTACCCATAATAATGGCGCCATGTAATGCAGCTGTAAACGCAAATGTTTGGCTCTCAGTGACACTTGTGATGGGTCTGAATCCATTTGCGGTCAGTTTATTTTGGTACACAAAAATCAGGCAAATATGAGCAAGCAGACCACTTTAGCTTTGATTGCATGCTGCCCCCTACACTTCTCTACTTACCCTGTAATGTCTTTCAGTGTTTATTCTTGGTATTTTGATTTTTTGTTAAGAATGTGACCACTCCATAAACCCCCTTCAGGACAAGTTGGGCTAGACCTTATCTCTGCTGCTGTAGGGCAAGAAATGCTAGTTTGTTGCAGGGTTAACTCAGAGAGACAATGATTTACACTCGCATTCACACCTATGGGCAATTTAGAATTACCAATTAAGCTAACCCCACTATCTGCATGTCAGAGATGTCAGAGCATTTGTGCTGGACAGGCGACCAACAAGGGGGCATTATCCCAACTCACACTGTAATTTTGTCTGAAAAAACAGAGCACATTTGTACCATTGTTTTCGTGCATTTGAAACTGTTTGGAAGAGGAATTGATGAATAATTATAGCCTATACACTGGGCTACCTTTACAGGCTACACAACAAAATCAAGCCTAAACAACTTACTATTAACCACATCACAAACCCGTAACTAATTACAACCAGACATGCATAGGACATTTATTTCTAGGTGCAGAAGTGGATTATTGACCTTACCACACCACACATTTCCATTTGTTTTACAATTTTTGTGTGACATCAGGCATAAAAATTATTTTATTTTTATAGGTCTCTTTTTGCCCCGCCTCTCGCCCCAAGACAGCTGGGATAGGCTCCAGCGCCCCCCCGCGACCCTGAAAAGGATAAGCGGAAGCGAATGGATGGATGGAGGTCTCTTTTTAGTTCTAAAGAGATGTATATGTGGGGGTTTGGTTACTTCCATAAGTCTGATTTATATAGGCCCATACGCTCCAAAACATCTCGTGCTAAAAATTCTAAAAATTTATTTTAATATTTGTTAGTTTTCACAAATTTTAATCACATTACACAAGTTACATATCTGATAATGATTAGCTTCCAAAGCAGATCTGGTATTTGGTGTTTAAACTTGAACTGAAATATTTGCAGCAGTTGATGTAAATGTGAAAATTTTTGTAAAGTAATTAAACTTTGTGAGGAAATATATTAAAGGCAAATGATTAATAATGATTTTTTTCAGTTTCTAACTTTCTGCTTTTTTACTGAGCTAGTGAAGCATACACAAGCACTCCTCCTGCTGCAACTGCTGTCACTGCATCTGCTGAGGCTGTTGCTGTGTGACTGCTTTTTAGTCACCAGGTCAGGCAACTCAAGGTATGTAAGTTAATATTTGTATTTAGTTTGTTGTATTATGAGAAAAACATTGAACAATTATGTTGACTTATAGCTACAGCAGTAATGAAGACCTAAGCATCCTGTCCAAACATTTTCTAACTGCTTTCAGAGGCCTTGTCCAAGCATTTCTGGTCATGGTAGGGTCACAGATAACTTCACCCAGTGTGGTGTAGCTGACTGGACGTTTATCAGCTCGGAAAGCATCATTTGTTTCAGCTGAGACTCAATCTGCAGAACCGTTGGCAACTGCACCTTTGTCAACTTCATGTGACTCATTGTTAATCTTTGAAGCTGAGAACATGAAGACCGTTCCTTTGGCAGCTGAAGCAGTGCCACTGAGGGCAGTCATCATGGGCGTGGCTGAAATGTGTATGAGCGCAGGCTCGCTTGATGCTGCTCTAAGGGCCTCGCCCGACTCTTCCTCTGAAGAGGCAGATTCATCCGTTAATCTGCAGCGCTCTCTGAGGCTTCTTGAGCAGCTGAGACGGTGTCGTTTCTGCAAGTCATTTCAGATCCAACTGTAGCGGCATGAACCAAAACTGTGGCACAATCTGAGGCTGATTCTTTAGGTGTTGTGGTGTTGCCTTCTCCTGCTGATTACACCACTGGGGGGGGATACTAAGGGTACCTGAGACTATGTCACTGGATGACGAAAGAACCACAAATCAAGCGCAATGAATTTAAATAACCCATCTCAATTTTAATCTCATTGCATAAGTGTAAGCCAAAAATTAATACACACAGAAAATCATTCACTCAAAACTGGTGGCATCACTCCGATTTGCAGGTGCTCAAAAACGAATGTGTCAGCGCATCACTTGGTGTAGTTCTCCTTTGAGGATTCAGATGCAGCGTCATCCCCAGCAGGCTGACAAACTTTATTTTGTCCTCATATGTTTCCACATCTGGGTACAGCTGCATTTGGAGACATATTTCATGTATATTTAAAACACCCACTTCCTGACTTACACATGAATTAAATTACATTTTACATCCACAGCACAAGGACAACCTACCACCACCAGGTCTTACAGACTTTTGAACTCAGTAGCTTTGCCTCTCTGAGGTGGGAATCCAGTCCCAGTCGGTACTCTTCAGACATCTAAAAAGCAGAGAATATATTTGAGAAGACTTTAAAAAAAATGAAAAACAGAGAGAGAAAAAGAAAATATCCTTTGATCTGTGCATTTCAGGACAGCATTGCATACCTTGAGTGTCCACGTGTGTTGAAGAGTCAACCTGGGTTGGGTTGAAATATAGATTTCGGTGCCAATAGTACGTTATCCTTCAGCTGACTAAATTGTCAGCATATTACTTATCTAGATAGAGAATGTCAGCAGCATCAGACCAAATTACACTTTGGCCTCTATTTTGGGTTGCATTATAAAACTGTACAGTAACATCCAAGTACATCAGAGGACATACCAGGTAGTACAGACTAGGGATGGACCAATCCGATATATAGTATCGGTATTGGTCCGATCCTGACCTAAATTACTGGATAGGAAATCAGGGAGAAAAAAAAACTGTAACCCAATCCATTAAAGATCACAAAAGCACCTCACAAAACGTAACCCAATTTGATTCTGTTCATCTGGACGTAGCGTTTTTTTGGGATTTACTTACCTTTATGATTGAGCATGCATCAAGACGTTAACCCAGGTTGTGACCTTAGCATGTCGGAGCCAATCGGAGCATTATGCATCACATGATAGAGCGGCTGTTGTGTGCGAGACCTGTTGGCAGTGTGGAGTTACTGCACACTGAAAGCATTTGGAGCATTTGGAGCCTCGCTACGTGCTGCCAAATCGGCATTTCATCTCCAAGTAGGCTATCCCAGAGAAGTAAAGCAAGTGTGTGAGTTCATCTGTGAATGTTGGTAAAGCATTCCCACATTAAGCTTAACAACCGATATATGGAGCTCGGACGTCTGTGCGCCGTCACTGCTAAGTCTGACCGTACGATGGATAAACTCAAGTTTTACTTTGCAGTGTTGCAGGCTAAACAGTTTCATGGTTCAAAACACTGTTTTTCATACTTGTGTTAAGTTTTGTGTTAAAATTACACAAAATTAATTCTCAGGTTAAATATGATAGAAACACTGACATCCATTTGATAAAAGAGGAGTGTCATGAAGCCATGTTTGCATTTATTTGCACTGGTTTCCATTTTCAACTACTTTTTGAATATTACTTTAAATACTTAAAGTTCTGCTAAAAGTTTAAATAACAAGATCAGTATTGCTGCGAAATATTTTGGGTGCAGCATATTTTTTGCATACAGGTATAATAGAATAGCTTTAATGTTTTGGTTTGGTTTTTCAAATTTGAGTATGAACTTATACAAAATGCAGCAAGACATTAAAAAAACAGTTTTATTGATTATAAAATAGACTACATAGGATTCATATTGGTATTGGCAGATATCCAAATTTATGATATCGGTATTGGTATCATAAAAAAGTGGTATTGTGCCATCCCTAGTACAGACACCGCTGAGGGAATAGTGGGCTGCTAAAGTACATGGTGGACAGAAGCCAAATATATCTATTGTCCCTGAGATAGGAAGATCCAGGAAAACTATAGATCTGAGAGTGGAAGGCAGGAAGTAGTGATTAGAATGACTTCCTGCAAATTTTTGCATATTAATAAGAGTTATTGACATCAGATCAAATTATCCACAAGGAACCAAACGCAATCAAAGCTAGAACATAAATGTGGAAACAAAGAGGTATTCAACAGGCTGTATGATGGAGCTTTGTTCTACGTCAGCAGCCTTGATGGCTTAGCCAAAATCTGTGAGTTTGACTGTAAAAGATTGGACTTCCTGGTTTACCAGCATGATATTTGATGCCAGCATTCTTCAGAGAGTCGAGTGCAGGGAACAGGAAGAACGAGACTTTGTTGTTCAAATATTTTCAAGCATCTTCCATCAGTGCACATTTGTGCCCTAAATTAGCAGACACTGCTTCGTGACATACTGATCAGATACCTGCTGTGTTATGGGTTTAATCTCATGAGGGGAGAGTGGTTTGCGATGTAGCTTCTTTTAAATCCACGTCCAGCATTTCAAATACTAGACAAGTGTGCCTTTCTGTTGAAAGTCCTCAAAGAACTGAACAATGTTCATAGGGTCAATGCCACTGATGTTTTTCAGCATGGTCAGGAAAGAAAATATAAGACACTGGCCATGAGATAAAGCCAAATAACATTTAATGTTATTGTTGAAATGTGGTGGACAACAATGACCCACCTCTCTGTTGGTGGAACTCATTGGTGCTCTTTATGGCCAAGAACTCTTAGGTTTTTGTACCTCTGCACTTAGCGACTTTGCTAAAGCAGCCGTGAAAGCAGAACCGTGAAAACTGGCATTCATTAATTCTGCTGGACCGTCATTCCAGGGGTTGGGTGTGTAAACTGTCAGGTCCTAAGAGACATCAAGAAAACAAATCTTAAGTAGCGACAGTATCCTCAGTCAGCACTAAATAGGCATGCAAGTATGAGATCAGTGAGGGGAAACGTATTGACCAAAGTATGTCAGTTGCATTTGATCAATTTTAAAAACATACGTTGTCTCACAGCTCCCATTTTTCACAGAACTGTATCTTTTTTTTTTTTTAGATCGCAAGCTTTTATTCACCTATTTGATCATAAATCTAAATGTAGCCTGAGGCAGATTTCTCTTTATGTTTAATATTTTCTTTCTGTTTTCCACCTGATCTCACAACTTTACTGAAATTTAATACAGAAGCATTAATTGGTAATACTTAGTTTTCTAAAAAAAAGTGAGTATGGGAAGTTGAAGATAAGAAGCAGTGCTCAATGACTGCTCCTTTATAGGCTACTGTCTACTATATAGAAACAGAAGCATGCTTATGCTAGGGTGAGCATATTTTGATTTCCAAAAAAGAGGACACTTGGCCCAATGATGAAGAACTTTAATAATACTGTTTGCTTAAAGAAAGCTTTAACATATTTAAACGATGCCTTCTCTGTGCGCTTAATGAATGGTGAAATAAAAAATGTCATATAGGCTTGGTCACCCTAACTTATACTCACCCTATGAAAAGAATAGATGTACATATCTCAGCATGCAGTGTAGGACAGGAACATTTTGCAGTCTGTAATATGTGAAAACATGTTGGTGTGCAGTGTCTCTCACCTGTTTGATTTGAAGATCCTGACAACTGCAGGTTTCGGTTTGCGAGGCTCAGAAATGACATGTTTTTGTCAAGGTTTGTAGTTTCAAAGTACTCGAAAGCATTTTCACTATGTTGACAGATGAAACCAAAAACCAAGAAAAAAAGAGTTCTGAGTTTCCAAGCACAAAAACCATTTGACACCATTTTGTTGCATTGTATTAAAAAGATGAAGTCTTGAATTTGAGTCAGAGTCCAAAGCACATGCATCACTTTTAAATCAAAAGGACTGTAAACAGAGGGGACCCAGAAACAGCGATGCAGGCAGTGTTTGTTTAAATACTGCCAATTCTCATGAAAGGATAAGAAAAGTCTCTTTTGTCTTTCCTTTGCTCGCTCTGAAATAAAACACTATACAGCAGTTCCTTAATTTTTACCTTCCTACATTTAAGTTATCCTGTGGGCTGCTTTTTTCTTTTTTTTTTAAATTTGGCAAGTAGTGCCTTCTAGTTTGGCATACATACAGTAATAATCCGTGCAGAATTTTAATGTGCTTTCCATTGCTTTCTGAGATGAGATATGCCAAAGCAGGCGCTTAGATCCTGCAGATCAGAGCGTTCGAACATCGACGACACACTTGAAAGGTCCTAAAGTTTGATTTATAGGGTTATGCCTACAGACTGTCGACTCTTCTGTGGCAGCAGCATGCTGCAAACAGCAGCCACTTTTAGAGTTGCTAAATAAACGACAACATAATCTTTTACTTTTTCTGGAATGCAACAAATTCCAATTTTTGTGATTTATCAAACCCATGACCAGTGGAAACCTTCCTCTGTCATAACTGTCATTCTGTAAAACACAAAGACAAGTAACACCACGTAAAATTTCACATATTCAACAAATGCCCACTGATAATACCCAAAACAGCCATCATGTGTTGCTCAGGCTGCCACTACAGCCAGAAGGTTAAATATCTCTCAGCTTCCAGTGAAGTGAATAACCTCGTTCCTATTGTAGGACTGGTGGAAACAAATTAGCGCTGAGCTACACAATGTAAACTAAACCGACTGTTGCTAAAGTGTTCTAGCATCCACCAAGCTTTTTGTACCAGAGCATTCAGATGGGAGGTAAAATCGATGTTGAAAAGTGCCCCATCTTTGCAGTAATTTAACCACCAAGTTGTCGTTACTTTTTACAGTAATGCATGAGCTGAGTTTCACTTCCCTTGGTGCTAGTGAACAGTTATTTGACATGCTATTAAACTGGCAATAGTGACACTATCTTTGGTGTTGCTTTAAATGAAACCGGCAGTCGGGATTAAACGACAGCATCATACGCTTTCATTTTAAGCACCTTAAGACAAATCCACCCCCGTGTGTTCTGACCCAGGGAAACAAATCAGTCATCACTTCTGCGTTGGCTGTGTCACCCTCCACTGTTGCCATCTAGACAGCAATCTAAGTGAGATTTGGCAGCCGCTGGGCTACGCTCGCCTCACCTCGCTGAATCATGATGTATGATATTTACATAGCCATAAAATCCCCTCCAGAAGTGAAATGCTCACTGCTTCCCCTAATTAAGCGCAAGCAGACATAAACATAGACACAACTTCACGCAGCGTAGGCACACATACACACGAAGGATGCAACATTATACGTGCGCGACTTAACGCTCGCACAGGCACACAGGAATAAAACTTTTCTGCATGCACACATGCAGAAAAGGACCAGTTCACTTAATGTATTACTCATATTGCTGTAGGCAAAGGGAAAGGTAGATATCGGAGTTAGTAAGCATCAAGTTTACTATCTGTCAGAATAGACAAGAACATATTTAGATGAGACAGTTGTCTCTCCTGCTATCCTTTTTAGTCAAATACCTGATGTGAAATTGCTGATCAATATAAATCCTGTGATATCACCTCTCAGGTAATACTACCGGCCCGTCTCCTCACTTCATTACTTGAGATTGAAGGCGTTTGGGGATAGTAAAAACAGGTTCAGTGCAATATTTATAAGTGGGAACAGTAAAGTGTTGAGAGAGCTATGATTTTACTGTCAAAGCTTGCAGTGAAATGCAGATTGCTGCACAAACACCTGATGCAGACGTATTTACACACACACACGCACACACACACGCACCCACACATACACACGCACACACACACACACACACACACGCACACACACACACACACACTCTACGAATAAGTCTAGTTGAAGAGCAGTCCACTCTAGATTAACTTGTCACTGAAGTTGAGGACTACAGTCCTCAGGGGTTGTCTTATCCCTGCACAGATTGGCCTGCTAGCTGCTCCTTGTTGTTTGGTGAGCTCTTATCTGCCACTTGGAGCTGTGGCAAGTCAGACTTGGGTAAAGACACATTTCTGACATCGCCAACACACTCAAAACAAGCTGAAAAGTATCTTTAGAAATTGCATATATACATTTACCAACCACTTCATTAGGTACACCTTTCCGGCTGCTTCTTAATGCAAATATCTAATCAGCCAATCACATGGCAGCAACTCAGTGCATTTAGGCGCACTTTGTTGAATCTGTGCCATAAGAATAAAAGCAGCTCTGAAGGCAAAAGTAGGAC
>VOQK01030817.1:6201-17051 GCA_015052645.1 Benitochromis conjunctus
TTTACTGCAGTCATTTTCAAAATAAACATAGAGTAGCATGTTTTTACTCAAGCTACACAGAAATGGATAAGTCATTAGATATTATATTCTTATAAAGAGGTAACGACAGCAACAAAGAGCACATGTAAAGCAGCAAGGATGTACCAGTCTGTGATGCAACATGAAATCAACAATGTTCATTTTAAATCTTTTTCCACCTGAGGTATAGCAAATTGGTATCCAGGTGCTATACAGAAGCTGGCAGATACTGCAGTCAAATACATGACTGCTAGATGAGAAAAGCTACAACTCATCACTTTAAGCTTCTCTCGAAGAGACAGGTCATCCTGTGGTCTTGACACAAGCATGAATCCTCCCAACCCAAATAAAGCCATCCCAAAGCACATCACCTAGTCTGCAGGCAGGTGCACTGAAACAGATACCAAAGCTTAGAGCCACTGAGGCCATTTAGTCTCCTCCCTGACAACAGAGGTCCCAGAAAAATATCTGAAGTTGAAAGGAAACAGTGCTGTGCAGCAACATAAAGCAAAAGATAAAACAGCATAAAAACATTGCACTTCAGAGGCAACAACAGTTTATTACCCACTGCAAAGTCAGAAGACTTTGCATTTATATAGTCTGAATATTTAAACATAACCCTGAGCTGTCTGTCTGAGTCCAGGCAGATAATTGGCATACAGAGAGTAAAATGCATAGCCTAGGGTTTACCCATCCTACACATCTCCATGGTTGGCCTAATGCTTTTTGTCCACACCCTGATACTGGAGTACTCAGTAGCCAGGGGATTGGCTGCCCACGCAGTGCATTGCCTGTCAATTGATCAGGGCCTGACTCCAGCTTCGTGCACCCTCACTGGGAACCTCAAATGAGGCACAACACCAGGGCATTCATCTTCATCAGAGGACCACAGGATAAAGTATCAGGGAGTTTTTTTTTTTTCTGTAGCAGTGATGGGACAAACAAACCACTGAAAACAGATAATTTTTCCTTCTATTTGTAGTGCTTCAAGTGCTATCACTATCACATAATGCCTATGCTGTGTCCATGATGAAACTATATTGCAGACCCTCTCTGCTCACTCAATCTAATTACATGGTGCTTCTGTGCAGTGTTTAAGCCAAGCACATGCACATTTGCAGTACGATCATTTGCATCTAGGATATAACTGTGAAAACTTGATGCCCTCAATTTTTCAGCAAGCTAAATCTTCCTTCTCTGCTGCTTCTCAATGATAAATGACCAGTTCACCAAAAGCCCGAGTGAACAGGGAACTTGTCTCTCAGAATTGGAGACATTGCTGTGCTACCAGTCAATACCAACAAATAAAACAGCCTGCTCAGATGGAGAATCGTGAATTTATTTTGCCTGATGTAATTCATTAAACTGTTGCTTATGCCCATTTATCATAATCAATCAAAGGGCAGTTGAGCCAAAAGAGCAATTTAGAGCGCTACAGAGTTATGCCATTGCTGAGTCCATAATAAATTTGAGGAAGATTATATAAGGCAATATTGAACCTTGGGGTACACTCTCTGTCAGACTGTAATGAATCATTCATTGCTTAAGATCTATATTTTACAAATCAGTGACAGATGAAAACAGACGAATGAATAAGGTGTGAATGCCTTTTGAGTTACAGAGGTTAAACAAACCAGCTGTTGTGTGAGACACTGATTGTTCAGCACTCAAAATAATAACACTTTTTTTTTAACCCACTGAACATTTCAGTTGAATGCATGTACCATAAATGATGAAATAAAACTTTGAGTTCAACTAAGCAAACCAAACACATACTTTTACCATGGTGGTAACAAATTTTGGTAGGTGCTATATAATAGGCAACTTCTTGCTCTGGGCAGACTTTGGATCCCAGCACTATTGATTATGAGTAACACCAGATGCCAGAGTTGGATGAGAAATGAGCAGTCAGAGGATGGAACTGATGAGTGTGCCACGAGGAGGTTATTTGTCTTTTGGACAGGGAATTGTGTCAAGACTCACAACCCTCAAAATCCATCAGAATCTCACTGTCCAACAGACTATGTGTTCATTAAAACAAATGATGACATTTTCATTTCAAGATGCTGTTAAATGATCCTGTCCACATCACGATTTTGTTGAGCAAAGTCTTTAAAACGTGACCTTAAATATTTTATGGTCCAATCATTGATCCGGAGCACAAATAATAACATTTTTATCCACTTTCCAATATGACACAACATATTGGGTGTAAAATAATGCTTTGCAGGGTAATCTGATCCCAGAATCTGTTCTATTTTTTGGCATAGACCTAATTAGTAAAGGATGTATTTCAAAGCCATACAGAGATTTCCCACCCTTGCTACTACAAAATAGGCAACACTGATCATTTTCAGCTTATTTTCTAGTCAGGTCTGCTGATACCCCACACAACAAATGGCCCACAGTCCCACCAGAGACATGCTGCAGCTGCTGTGCTGGTGCGTCTTAGATCTTCAGGACTACGGCGATGTTTTGTCCCACATACATGCAGCAGCTTTGTAATTTAAAAAAGGCGTCACAATAAACCCTGCATGTGCCGCAGTGGTAGAAAAGCCTTCCTGTGGGTCTGAATTAGTGTTGTTGGACTTGTACCCAGAGTCCTTACAGCCAAATCAAGTCAAGAGAAGAATTTTCTTTGCTGCCAAACACCAGCAGAGGGGGATGTGCTCAAGTCAGGAGGAGCAAGTGAATGTGTCAGCTGTGCTGGTTGAAGCCTCAGAAGCTTCCTTGCAGCCACACCCTGATATAAGGCCATGTACTGACAAAGCCACAGTGACGTGTGCAACGATGTGTAATATTTATCTGAACAAGAGCATTGTTCACAGCCTGCTGCACTTTAAACATTTCATATAAGCTACTTTACAACACAGTCAAAATACAGGATGTGTGTTGTGTCACGATTAAATACTCAACTTGTATTTATAAACATGACAGATGGAAATAGTGACAATTAAATATTGCTTTACATAAATTCAGTGATCATGTCAGAAAATAGCGCTGAGCATGTTTGGCACTTTGATATTTAAAAGACTCCTTAACAGTGGTGTCATAGATTTTTAAAGGATTGCGAATTGAGGTTTTCACATGTACTGACTGTCACTTAGGAAACAAAACTCAAAAACACTCTGCCTCAGTTGAGCTAAGTGAGCAGTGCCGAGTGCTAATATTAAAGGGTTTTTTCCATAATAATAAAAAACCAGGTTAAAAATCCCTTCTGCAGGGCTTTATGAAATAGTCTGAGATAAATTATGCACATCCACTGGCTTTTGATATCCATCCCACGGGGCTTTTTTTCTTTTCATTAAAGCTCTATTTTTTTCCAACTATGCATCCTTTTTTTTTTCAGAGAAAATGACTGGGCAAAATCTTTTAGTTCAAATCAGTGCAAGATTAAATAGCTTACCGTGTGTGCTTTTTTGAGGCTGATGAATGCACACTGGCTGGGGGCTGTGATATTTTAAACTAGCTTAATTTAGTATGCCAACTTGTTGAAGTGGCACCTTGATCTTCTCACAATGAAAAGACTAACGGGACCTAAAATCAGTCAACTGTACACTGAGCAGGAAGACCACCCTATGATTTTTTTAATGTCAGCTAACAACAGGATTATTTCTGGAAAAGGTAATATCAGTGAGTTAATGTAAGTGGCATAGACAACCATATACTTATAAAATAACTAACTTTCACAATCCCCACACCCTTTTTCGCTTGTTTTTATTGTTTGTTTTGTTTTTTGGGCCATGTCTCTAACATTTCCCCAGCAGTGAAAGCAGCATTCATTTTAGGCCCATTTGTGTGTAAATGTAGGATTTAGAAGGGAAAAACAAGGTTGTGTCCTCAGTTAAACGTTATCACTAATCTGTAATCTGATAAATCTGAAAGTCATTCTCTGACAATCTCATAAACATCTTGACAAAGTGGCACTTTTACTACATTATTGTTAACGACTTCTTAATAATGAAAGAGAATCGATAGCCTTGGCTTCAATAAATTAATATATCTCAGTCTCATATCTCTGATAAAGGAGAATCAAACTCTATGCCGCCTCTACTGTAGCCGAGTCGCATTTATTATCGCAGCTCATATCGTACAGTTTACAGTTGCAGCGCCATGTTCCCATCGTTTGGTAAGAAAAGAAGGATAATAATAACGATGAGACACGGAGCTCATCCATATTAGAAGAGTCTTTAATGAACTCGGATCGTCAGAGACACTCCTCCTGCTGCCGGCTCCCTCTGCTCCGCTCCCGTTACCAGACGATGCGCGCGTGAAAATTCGCAGCCCCATCTTTATCAGTATCATCGCCGTGAAGACAAAGAGAAGACCGCAAATGAAGATGTGCTGCACCAGCAGGAGAAGCCCGTCTTAAAGTCACTATTACCGCAGCTGTGCCCGCCCAGAGGCAGACAGAGAACCGGTCCTTGGAGACTCTTTGGGGATGCGCAAAGATGTGAGAGTGAAGAGCGAGATGCATTGTGATTGGCCATACTCATCCTAAAAGCGTCAGGCAAGGAGAGTGATGTTTGCTCCAGCAAAAGAGTCGACGAGGTGGCATCAAACTTGAAGGAGACGCGTTCAGTGTGCACAGTCGATGCTTTCACGGCATTAACCGTAAACTTGCATCATTTCCCCAAAGAGGCGGACGCGCTTTCCGTGGTGCTGAAACAGAGACTTGGCTGATCAACTAGTGAACAAGAGGAGGACACTCTCACTTCGTCACCTGCTTCTGAGCTTCATTGTATTGGGGAGCCGTGGCAAGGTAAGTGCAGTGATGTACAGTGCGTTACAATGTACTGAAGATACGCTGTTTTCATTTTTATCTGTATGGCGGCCACACATCAAACAGCGTCCGTTTTTTTTTGTTTTTTTAAATCGTGTCTTTATCTGTTGTCCCGAGTTTCTGATGCGTACGTTTTATTTTAAAGTTTGATCCAATTGTTTTATCATAACAACAAAGTTTCATAATCAATCCGTCTTAAGTTTGTTTAACTTACATTCTACAGCTGTGGAAACGTATTGCAGATTGTCTGTCCCTGTTTATGCTTGTCATTATCAGATACTTTCTAAATTTAATCTGATTTATATTCTTTTCCCTCATTGTGGCTTTTAAAAACTCAAGGGACTTCCTTTTCTATATTAGATTAATTTAGATTAATTTACCCTTTAGGACTTTACTTACTTCAGAAAGTCTTCAAAAATGATGACAAACATAGCTTTGTAACTGTTTGTGCACTTAGTTTTTCTGTGCTGTCAGACATTTTCACACATCACTCCTCCTTTGCAACATGTATTATTAGAGTGAGAATACACAGCATATACTTTAGGACTGCAGCATGGAGAACATTATACTTAGTAATGGCGCTTTCTGTTGGAACAGTGATTGGAAGCAGGAGTTTGTGCTGGTCTTTCATTTTGCTGCTGGTACCTGTACAGTAGTAATAGTTGTTGTTGTTTGTTTGTTTCATACCATGACTATGTGCCTCAAAAATCAATTCATATTCAATGTTTTTAAGGGAAAACTTTAAAAGTTGTGTTGAGGTTTAGAAATTCATCCCACCATTACTAGTAGTTTTCTTTTGTTATATCATTTTGAAATGTGGCTGGACTATAACCAGAAAATAGAAACAAGTGGAAAAAGATTGTGTGCTGTTGTTCAAGTGTCACATGAAGATTGGTGTATTCACTAGACCATAAAAATAGCCGCTGCTCGCTAACTGGCTTCGGGGCTGTATTTTTGGGTTATGTCACTTTCATAGCACAAAAGAGATTGTTCTAACATAATCATCCCTAACATAACTTTAAGGTTTGTGGTGGCTTTCAAATGCTTGATGTTTCCAGTGCACTGAAAGAGAAAGAAAGAACCAAAGAAATCTGAATAAACTATGTCATATCGGACCAATAAAGTGTTGTAAACGATTGTATAATGTTCAAACCATGTGGTCAATTAAAAGTTTAAGATCTAAAAGAGCTTGTAGAGTGTTGTAACTGCAAGAGCTGCGACTTACTTGCTTTAATCAAGTACCTTGTTGGACTGAGAAGGAGCGTGGGTGTCATTAAAGCAGAACAAAGCCTCTTTGAGGTGGAAAAACTTAAGTTGTGATTAATTTCAAAAGGCGCGCCTTAATTTCAAAGGTACATTCTTGTATTTGAGACACTAAGTCAAAATCCTACAAAGTCAGAGGACTTTTTGTGGAGTTGAAGGAGACTACTCAGAACTTAGCTCAGCTATGGCTGATAAGCTTTTAAAACTGGATGGCTAGCTAACATTTTACAACACAGCTTTTTTTTAGTTCTGTGGCTCTTTAATAGATAGTTTGTTATTATTTGTATATCTTTACTAGAAGAGCTGTTATCCTCTCTCCCTAATTCTAGCATGTCTTTGCAATGTGAGCAGGAGGCAGGTGTATTTTTACCTGCAAGGCTCAATGAAGTACTTGACCTCTGTGTCAGAATTTGATATTCATTCTTCATGCAAAGATTCAGACACTCCACAAGATAATAAACAGAGTTGTAATTGCTAGTAAGGTTGCTCAGCAGCTTTAATCAATTACTGTGCCATCTTCCATCGAGAGAGATGGGGAGTGCAGGTGTCATCAAAGCAGAATGAGTCTCTTTTGAGGTGGGAAATGCAAGACTCAATGACTTCACTCAGCTGGGTCACTGGACACACAGCAGAGCTTTGACGCGTACAAATTGTGCTTGAAGGTGCTGCGTTCATCCTGGGAGGCTCAGTGGCTGGCAGAGGACCAGCAGAGCAGGGACATTGCACTCCAGATGGCCAAGAGAGGCCAGAGGAAGAGTGCTGTCCAAGCCCAGCTGGGTGTACGGGAAGCTGGACTGCCGGTGGTGTGTGTACGTGATTGTGGGAGGCAGACGGGATGAGAGAAGCAGTAAACGATAGAAAGATGGATATACAGTATGTGAGCGTGTGTGTGTGTGTGTATTGAAGGAGTGGTTTGGGAGAGAAAGGGTGAGTGAGAGAGAGAGAAACCGAGAGCAAATGGTACAGGCGCCTCTGTGTGTGCTCGCATGCATGGAAGTAGTGATAGGAAAAGTGTGGGTGGAAGAAGAAATGAAAGAGAAGATGAAGGAGCTTGCATGTCTGTGTGCTGGTGCTGGTGTATGTATGCAACTGTGTATTTCTATAGCTGTGTGTGTGTGTTTCTCTAGCTCTGTGTGTGTGTGTGTGTGTGTGTATGTGTGCGTGTGTGTGTGTGTGTGTGAGAGAGAGAGAGTGTAGAAGGGACAGAAGCAGAAAGGGTTGGAGACAGAAAATGAAAGAAAAAAGAAACAGGCACTTGTGTGTATGTGTCGGTGTGTGGGAGGGAGAGAAAATGAAACTGGAAGAAGCAGGCATGTGTGTATCTATGTGCTTGTGTGTGATTGCAGAAAAAGCATTACTCAGTGAAAAAAGACAAAAACAAAAGAAGAGGAAGAAAAAGGAACACGTGTGTCCCTAAGAAAATGAGCGTATGAGGGGTGAGAGAAACACAGAAAAGAAAGAAACTGGCTTGATTGGACGCTTGCTTTTGTATTTCTGAGGAGAGTGTTGTACATGGGTGGTCTTAATACTGATGCTAGTATTCACTGATGATACTAAGAAGTGTATGAAGGCTGCATGGAAAATTACACACACAAAACAAGTAAAATGGAACCTTACCTCAATCGAATAAAGTGTTTCAGCATTTCATTCAGCCAGCTCTAACCTCTGACTCTGCGTTTGACCATTTTTCACACACTCGTTCAGCAGCAATGTGACTTTCAGTGTTCTTTGAGTATGTGCTTTATGGCAAAAGGCTTCAGGCAGATGACCTCTTTCTGTAAGGTCATAATCTGATATTCACGCCCCACTATGATGGAGAGGATCTGTTGCATGGGTCAGGCTTTTTTTTTTTTAAATCCTTTTTTCAGCACATTTTACATCTTCGATGTAACACATTCTCCTTCTAAAGTAAAAGCCACCTGAGAACATGCACAGAGCACATGACGACAAACACACAACGGCTTCACAGAGATAACTTCGCCTCACTGTTTCCATTTGGGAAGCCGCTAGAGAGCAGATGGAGAGAAAGCATGCTCTTTTTATTCTGCCACATCTGCTCTGTGATGGAATGGAGCATGATCTGCACTTTGATCACAATGAATTATTCCTATCCCTGGCTATAAATATGGTCTGTCTACAGCACCCAGTCTCTCTCTCACTTCTTAAACTAGGAATCTGTGCTCGCCTCTGAGTCGCTCTCTCCTTGAGTGTGTCACTGCGGCTGTACTGCAGCTCTGGTTTTCTTCTTCACACTGTGAAGGAACCAAAATCCCTACCTTCAGTCCAGTTCAGTAAAAGAGGTATTGTGTGCAAAAACTTCTATATAAGAAACAAATAAAGGAGCTTTGCTCAACCTTTTATTATTCTGCTTTTATTTCATATTTTTCACTTTCACAGAAAAAATAAATAAAAACATGAAAATGTCAAAACCAATAATATGTCTCCCTCTCAATACCCAGGCATGCTGTGAGTCTGTATCACACCCTGAAGAAGGATGTAATCAATATGTTTGCACATTGTGTTCACTCACTGACATTTCTGTTGAAGATGTATTGCCAGACATAAAAAAAAATAAAAATACAAAATGTAGCATAACAGCCAGTTTCATAAGTCTGTCCCTTCCTTACAATAACAGACGGAGGTGCCATCCAGTGCCGCAGTGTGGCTCATTAGTGTGCTTTAAATGCTTTCTTAAAATAATGGATGGGATGGAAGAAAGCGATTTAGTGGTAGGCATTGGATAATATGGCTCAACTGATTGCAGCCTGTTTATTATATAGCTTTTATCCCTGTTCTGTGATTGCGATGCTAATGTTCATAAGATAAGCTGTAGTCCTGAGATGGACAATATCAGATTTGAATAAAATAAAGTTGGGAAATTTAATAAAATATACAGAAAAATTAGATATACAAATTTACTCAACTGAAAATAATACATTTAGCTATTGCGACCACAATCTCTTTATGGAAAAAATAGTTTATTTGCACTCTTTATTTTATCTAAGTGGGAGAGTTTGTTTCTGTCTTCACTTATTCTGCTGTGTGTGTGTTTGTGTCAGTGTATGTGCCCCTCCTCACAGAGTGGAGCAGGCGAGACTCAGATGGTAAATGGTTCTTTTGTAGCGCTTTTCTACTCTTTCTGAGCATTCAATGCGCTTTACACAACTTGCCTCATTCATCCATTCACACAAGCACTTTTTTCTATGCTCTTTCTCTCTAACGTTCACACACATTCATACGAGCAACTTGGGGTTAGTGTCTTGGCCAAAGGTATTTGTCATTCAAACTGGAGCATACGGGGCTCGAACAACCAGCTTTCCAGTTAGTAAGTGCCCTGCTACCACCTGAGCCACCCCATGTCACTCATACTCTTTCCCATATAATTTATATCAAGTTGTCAAAACCTTTTATCACAATAAATGCTGACACGTGTTAAATCCAACAAAAAAAATATAAAAGCAAGATGAAATTTATGGAAAGCGCCATCATCTGCACTTTTCTGACATTCTGATTCACTTTAACAACTCTTTGCATTAAATCACAGTTCAGATGATTCCAGAGAGTATCATCCATGCTATGTTAGCTCTTCTTCAGGCATTCAACTTCAAACATTTTGGATCTACTTTATAGATTTGATTGTGGTCAGGACTTATGATTCATGACCTCAAAATTGGGACCTAGACCATCACTCACTGCAAGCAGGCCAAACTGGGATTGATTTTCTGTTAACGTGTAATTTCGGATTCATAGAGCTGATTATAAGGTCTTGGATGGCATCGTGAAAATTCTTTTGATATGTCAGGGACAAACTATGGCACAATTCGTATGAGAACATGGAAGCAATGGCAAAGACTGACTTCAGGCTATGCTTTATAGAAACAATCAGCAGAGATTGTATCTATGTCTTTGTACATCAGTGCATCCCACAGAGATGTGATGTGTCACTTTCTTAGCATCACTGCTTATTGACTCATTTTCATACAAAGAATTCGTAGTTCTTGCACACAGCACCTTCACATCATCTCGCAGCCTTACCCGCAAAGTATGGTACTATCAACCTATCACCTCTAATGGGAACAAAAGGTCAGCCCTTAATTATTCATTTGGGATGTCAAACAATGCTTGCCGGCTGTTATTTAGGATGGGGGAGACCCATATGAATAATTCAAGTGCAGGATTCTCTTTCCTTCGAAGAGTGGCACTGTGGTTCAGATGTTTGTGAGAGTCTTATCTCCATGCAGGAGCCCTCTGTCATTCCTGAGCTGACCTTGGCTGTCACTGCAGCAGCAACATGGGTGGCACAGAAGGTGGCAGGGATGCTTGTTCTTCCCGTATCTGCAGGCCTCCTCCACACTGTGAGAGTGAGTAGGAAGGACTACAGGGAGCAGGCTGTCTAAGCTCCCTCAGTGTCTGTTTACAGTACACTATGTGCCACGCTGTGCGGAGCCAGTGCCAATGTATTAAAAAAAAGCAGATTACTCTTTAACAATGAGTTATTCTGCTTTTCACCCGAGGTACGTTCCTGTTTTGGTACACTAGCCATGTCAATTGCTCTTAAGCTGCTTTCTTAAGATGTAAGGGGTGTTTATTGCAGCTGAAGAGGCAAAAGCAGATATTAATGCTATTAAAGTGCATTAAACTGAAGAATGCTGTAATGTGAGTCACTTCCATGAAAGGATTAGGGGGAGGCGGCATGGAGAGGATTCTGAGTAAGGAGAGAAAGTGAAAATGTTCATCTTGTTATGTGAGATGCAGGAGGGAAAGTGAGGGACAGATGAGAGTGAGA
>VOQK01030822.1:0-15257 GCA_015052645.1 Benitochromis conjunctus
CTCATCTAACTTCCTGTTCATGAGCTAAAAAGAACATGCTGCCATGGTAGCGCTTACAGCACTTCCTGTTTACGTCTTAACTTTCTACAGAGGTGTCAAGACTGCAAGGCTATAGTTCCTGGTTTTCCACACAAAAGCTGCCTGCAGTATGTATAAAGGTCATAATGTCACACAGAGGCCTGCTTCTACTATAAGGGAAACAATACTGCCATACAATGTCCTAATCTTAAGCTAGTATGCTGTATGCTAAATTAACATCCTAACTGCCTTAATACAATATAATATAATGCTGAACTGCTCTTATAATAGGAAATCATCAAACCAATGCTGTCTATGCTCTCTTTAACACATCACAGGCCTACTTCTATTAGGACAAAGGTTACAAACTTCATAATGTTACCCTATTAAGCTGTAATCACAAATTATCATATAAGATTAACATATTATAATATTAAAACATTAAAATACTTAAATGTCCATTCTTAACAATAGAAAAGGGCCAGAGCACCACACACAGTATGATGTAAAAGAAGAACTGAAAAAAGAAATCACTTCATAGGTGTGATGTAATGTTTGTGTGCTAAAAGACAAGAGAGTATTCTTATTTATTTGTGTTGACAAAGTGGAAACTGTTTGTTTTGTATGTTCTGACACAGTCAACACTAATCTGCACACCTGTTAATAATCACACTAATGACCAGAGTCTCAACACTTAAGCAGTTCACAACGCAAGAGGCGAGTAACTATTAACGGGAAGCAAAATGAATAATGAAATTAATGATTTGGGGAAATAGGCTGTCATATAGGGTGATTTCTTCTCTTGCATGCTTTTTAATTTACTCTGCTGTAATGGGAATGCACTTCTACATATTACCTTAGTGACAAATCCAAACATATACCCTGTCTTAAAGCAGATATCTAATTATTGCAGGGTCTGGTTGCTCTTAAGTTTAAGTTTGTTTTTTTAAGCTTATTTTGTTTGTTTAATTTCTGTGTTTTCTGGCAGTGCAGCCAATGGTACAATATATTAAAACATATGTAAGAAAACATAAAGGTGGAAGTACTTCAGTACTGCCATGTTTTCTTCTTTCCAAACTAAATTTCCTATTTTTGTCTCTTGTCTATCTTTCCACCTCATTAGCAGACTTCATATGGTTCATCACATATTTCATTCAGGGGTGACTCATTCATACCATACTGATTCATATGTTAATATGTTCCTGAGACAACCCCCCATGGCTTGCAGAGAGTCTGGTATATATTTCTTTTTTTTTGCTTTGCACTCCATTTGTCTTGTTCTTTCACAGCAACCCAAATGCACCATGAAAAACCAAGCTTTATCACACTTCCCAACCACTAGATTCTGTTGACCTATCTCACTTATTTCCTGCAATGGGAAAGGCATTTCTGGGATAAACAATCCATTGAAATGTCACCAGATTCCATGCAGTTCATGAGAGTTGCGTCCTTGTGCCTGAGGGACTGGAATGTTGACATTAGACATTAAGCAGCCATTTCATATGATATTATAGCATGACAGCATCATACAACTCCAGTTTTCAGAGATGCCACTCTCAAATGGTGGGCTATAAAGCATGTAATGTTGGCATTATATAGTGCAGAACAGTATAATTCTAAAAAGAATCTGCATGGAGCTGCACAGACCCTCTTATACGCTGTGCAGCTGCACAAGTTCTTATGTTAATATTACTGTGGTGCAGAGACAAGGCACTTGACAGTGTATGGCTCTGATTTAAAACTAAGCCTCTGCTGAGAAATCTACTTGCACATTTAATGAGACCTCGACAAAAGAGAGAAAAAAAAACTTTTTATGTTCTATTCTAAGTGTTTTCTCCCTGCAAGCATACGGTTAGTTCAGGTTTTTGTAAACAAGAGCTCTGCTTGAGTGTAGCAATGCACAGTAAATATACTTTCTGTAAGAAAAACACATGATTTCTCCCCTGCTTTTTAGATTTATTAATTCGTGATCTGGTTAAAAAAATGTTTGGATATTTATTGGCATTCAGGAATTGGAATCTATCTAGCGTATAGATTTCAAAATGGTGAATGTAAATGGGGAGTCCTCTTCATACACAAAAGTTTGTCACTGAGCTCCACAGGGTTCTGTGCTGAGACCAGTGCTGTTTACATTAGGGATGTTCCCATTTCCTAGAAAAAATCTGAGAAATGTTTAATGTCAAAAACTTAGTAAACAAAGGCATTTTAAACCATTAATCACATTCTTTAATCATGAATCATGCTGCTTAACTGTCCTGCACCTTGCATTGTGCATCATCTGCTTTGCATGTTATACTCCAGGCAACAAAGAAAAAAACATTTAAACTGATGTTAAATCCATCCATCCATCCATCCATCCATCCATCTATCCATCCATCCATCCATCTTCTTCCGCTTATCCGGGGCCGGGTTGCGGGGACAGCAGCCCAAGCAGAGAAGCCCAGACCTCCCTCTCCCCAGCCACCTCCCTAGCTTATTCGGGCCTGCTGATAGTCTCTCCAGCGGGTCCCAGCTCTACCTCGGTGCCTCTTCCTGGTAGGACATCACACCTCAGCTGCCTCCTTTCAATATGGAGGAGCAGCGGCTCATCCTATCGATAAGGGAGAGCCCATCAACCTTTTGAAGATAGCTAATTTCCATCAGCTTGTATTTGCTATTGCATTTTTTTTGCCTTTAAAAAATCTGCAATAATGTGTTAACAAAAAGATTAGGCCGAGATTTGCTCTATCTGGTGGCAGATGGCTGAATAACATTAGGACACAACTATTTACCAGCATTGGGTATCAATTAAAACATAAAACAATTACATTAAACGACTAGTATGTCTTGTACCTAACAGTGACAATAGCAACAATTAGCTGACTAGTCAACTCACATCCCTAGTTTACATTATACATGCTTCCCATAGACAATATTATTAGAAAACACCGCATACATTTTTATTGTTATGCATACGAAACCCAGCTTTATTGGTCCATGAAGACAAATGACACACATGAGTTAAACTATAGGAAGGTCTTAAAGACCATGTAATGAACTCTGAAGTGCTTTCTATCTAATCAGTCACAAACATTCATTCACCTCCTGACCTACAGCCATCCCCAGTGATAATGTATCATGTATATGTTCTCCTTCTTCTCCTAAATGGCTGCGCCTCCCTGAGCCTGGCTCTGCAAGAAGTTTCTTCCTGTTAAAAGTGAGTATTTTCCTTCCCTCATAGGGGGTCATTTGATTGTTAGGGTTATCTTCCCTACAATGTAAAGCACTTTAAGGTGACTGCTGGTATTAACTGTTCTATGAATGTCTTATCTCTTGGTTTCCTACTGCTTTACTATCAGACTCTTTTGTCTGAAGACAATGAACCACACGTGTATTCTACACTGGAATAGTTTGTCATCTGCTGTGCTCATACTGTACGGGAACAGAGCTACCAAATGTTAAACAACTTAATCCAAATAAGACCTTAACTTCAACACTGTAAATACCCGTATTACTTCAGTGCAACTGTTCCTTTAGCTTTCTGTCACTGCTCACGTTGTGTTTTCTCATTGTGAAACACACATAGTAATTATACTATTTAATCTCACAGAGGAATTTTGCTATTAAAAAGAAAATTGAATGTGGGGCTCATGAAGGAAATGTTTTCCAGGAAAAAGCTTCCTGCAGAATGGAAATGCTGATGACTTTGACCACCTTTAAATAAGCTTACAAGCTTAAAAACTTCCACACTTAAAAAGGGCAGCTTTATCTCAATTCAGTTGTTTACACACTGGATGTCAGTGTCATGTTTGCACATATGTTACGTTGATATAACTGCCAGTACTTCTTAAAACCTGTGCTAACTCAGTGCAGAATACTGATGTTAAAAAGAAATCATAAATGAAACAGATTTAACAACATTACACTTGACCACATGTAGGCTTAATCCTGCAACAATACTCCTTTCAACTGTGTCTTTACTTTATCTGTGTTGTCCTTGAAATTAATTTCTTTTTCCTTCATACTGTCTCAGCCTGTCTTCATTGCCCTGAGCAACTCTCAGTGGCTGGAGGTTGAGCTAGTTTTATCTGAGGTCACCTCGCCTCCATCCCAAGCTTCTGTTCCTCAGAGAAACCATTGGATCCTATGAAGCGCTGCCCTGCAGTTTTGATTAGTGCTGGCTCCTCCTCCATAATATTTCCTGTAGGGAAGAGCGTGAATATCACACATAAACTCGGACAAACATGGAGTAAGAATTTAATTTTCTCTGCACTGCAACCCTGAAACCACAGCACCGATCATAATAGTGGTCTTGATATGTATAAATATATATATATCCTGCAATCTGTGACAACTACTCAAACCTGGCTATCACCATTTGTGGCCATGTTGTTAACCTACTTTGTGTGGTAGAGGCCACTTGTGATTCAGCCTCTAGTTCAGTTTATTTGATTGTTTCCTAGAAATTACAAGAGCTACTAACCAGTTTATCTTTCTGTCCCCTCAGTGAATCCAGTTGGGCCTGTTGTAAGATCCTCATGACTGCCTGCCTGCCCCTCTTTTACCCAGAAGTTTAAATGGAAATTAGACCTCTGTAGAGGTTTAGAGACTCTGAGCGTTTCCTTGGAAAAATGAGGGCAAGCAGAAGCAGAAACCTGAAAAAACCCACACACTCCTGACCACGTAACAAATACACACTTGTATTGAATTAATTCCTCAAAGAACCTTGGAAAAGACTCATTTGCATATGGATTGAGTAACTTACCTTCACTCCCTGACTGATAAAGTTCTAGACGAAAATTAGTTTTGAGTGTTTCATCTGTACCATTTCTACCCATCTTAGTTGGATTATTGTGGCAAAAGATTCATGACTCTGTTCATTAAATCTTCTGAAATCATTTCCAGTGTCTTGCTTTTGAGTCCCCTTGGTGAGCTGAAACAGTAACACTGTTTGAAATGATGACTCTGGAATCTGGAGTTCTTTAGGAATGGTTTTAAGAAACCTTTCATACGTGTGCAAATCTAAAGTTCTCTTTCTTAGACCTTCAACGAGTATTGGTTAATTCAATAATTGTTGTCAAACTAATCCTTTTTATGCTAGCAACAAGAAACCAGAGTTAATAAAGTTAATGAGCCTTGCCCTTGTCAAGTTAAAAAGCATTGTAGAACATTATGCTCCACTTATTAAAAGACTTAAGTGAGTGTATTTGAGAAAATCCAAAATAGTTTCAAAGTTCCACCCAATTCTCATTTCCCAAGTCATTAAAGATGTATGCTGTATAATCATTCCACCCTGGAAAAAGAACAATTTAAATAAGTTATTAAAAGCCAAATTGCCATGACATTCATTTCCATGATGAGTGTATAAGAAATTCTGACTACAACTGTATTGTCTATACCAGCTCTCACAGCATTTAAGTCCTCAAAAGAAAAAAAAAAATGGTCTCAGCTCAGAGTTTTAGACCAATGAACTCGTTAGTGTCATTTCTCTTACATCGACAACTTAAAATCAAGAAGAAGGTAGACCTGTTGACATTGTCAGCCATGGCAGAGGAGAAAGTGATCCTGAATGTCAATTACGAGACAATTATTCGCACTCTAATATCAAAGTAGATGTGTTTTGTAACCTAGCAACAACAAGCACTTAAGAGAAGTTCTCTAAAAACGAGGTCATTGGGGCCTTCAGCATGAAAAAAGTGTTGTCTGTGAACATGTGTACATTGCTGGTTTAAAGTTGGGAAACATTGTGGTCTTGGCTAAATGCTGACAAAAACAAATCTGAGTTCGCAGTATTCAGAAATAACCTAAACAAAGTGTTTTCCCTGGCCATTATGTAAACTGCTAGATGCTAAATGAATTACCCATGTTCCTGTATCCACTCAGGTCCTGACAATGATTTGTGGATTGATCTGAATGCTTCATTTTCCAAGAATACACTTTGGAAAAATAATTGTCAGCCTTCAACTTTTATCTTTTTCTTTGGACTTCCGTGATCATCTGCTCTTTTTTATCTGTCATGTAAGGCACATAAGAAAAAATCTAAATAAAATTGAACTTTTTTTCTAAATTTTACTCGTGTTAGTTGTAGTGTGGCTATGACTCACATTATTAATATTCTTATTGTACTTAAGGGGAACATACAAAACAACTGATTGGATTACTATCAGGATGAAATAACCTTTAAATGCCACCTTCCATCATTCATCTGATTCACTTTTAACTAAGAAAGCTTTCACTGACATCTCCCGTAGATGAATTAGTCAACGTTCTTAGCGTCCCAAAAATACAAATCGCTGGAGAGAAATGCAGCTATTTCTAGTCCTTTATGTATTGCAGCTCTGTGCCACTCTGAGCTCTGTTTGTGCAGCATATCTATTAAGTAAATTAGATGTCAATGGTAAATAGTTTTACCAATGACAAACGATCTCAGTTTAGAGGCCCTTCACAAAGCCAATGCGCTGAGTAACACAATGTGGTAAAGGAGGCTGTTCTTGAATGGTTCCCAGCTTTTAAATGGCCAGCCTGGTCGAGTGCATCATGCCCATGTCAGGGAACAAACAAATAAGATGAAGTGCTCTCTCAAAGTCAGTGGAAAGGACAACCACACTGGCTCCCAACAAACAATGATAGATGAGCAATACATGATGGTGTGGGTAGAGAACGGGGGGAGCGTTCAATTAGTACAAGGAGAAATGGCAGTTTAACGGTACGGTGAGAGAAGCTGGCAGGCATTAAGAAATGCCAAATTGAAAATGCATACATCTCTGATAGCTGACAGCCTCATTCCCCTTCCCAAATTGGTCACAAATTTATGATTTTTTGTAATTGTTCACGTTTTGACACCTCATATTTCAATCTTGAAAAGGAATGAGAGAAAATCACACACAAGTTTTTTTTCTTTTAGAGTTTAGTATGATCCCATGTGAAAAACTTACTCTAAATGCTAAAAGGGTGAATTCAGCTGCACACTCCACTCCCTCACCCTGCTCAACTTTGCCATTCAACTGCAGGATTTGTGGCACACTGAAGGCTGTGTGCCAAGCTATTGTGAAGAGTTACACCTTCAAAAGTACTCTGAGCTGGACTCATGAATATTTATACGCTGATTAGGTGCCCTGATTTATCAGGCTGCGACAGAAAGGAATGATGGGTCTTAAGGAGTTGAGGCACGCACCGAGACAAAGGTATGGCTCCCTTAATGCAGATCTTACACTTCACATAATAGGCTGTCCATTAGAGAAAAATGTGGGCTGTGTAAAAAACTTTCCCACCTTAATCTTGGGGTTTTTAGTTTATTGCTACGGAGATAATATATAGGGCTGTGGGATCATAAATAATTCAGAAAAATAGATTACCATTATTGCGCTTTTCACTTAGCTTTTGTACTTTCAAAAATTTGCGAGACAGGTTTGAGCCAGTAAAACTCAACACATTGTCAAAGCTCAAACTGATGCATGTTGGTTTACTTAGTGATTTTGTAGTGTATTGTTTGCGGCTGCCATGAGCCATTTTCACACTTACACTGCAGGCTTGAATTTTTCTAGACATTTCCCCCCCAAAATCAACAGTCTTTATCTGACAGCTCCTTAAGACAAAGTCTGTGTAAAGTCTGATTTCATCCATGTGAGAACACTGCAGGTTGAAAGTCTGTCAAATCCATAGTGAGTGTGTGTTGTCGTGCTGCCTCGTGTCACCGCCCATCCAGCCAGTCACCCCTCTTCTTCCCCCAAGCCAGTCCATGGCTGCAGGGGTAGATGCTGGAGTCTATCACAACTCTCATAGGGCAAGAGGTGGGGCACATCCTTGGCGGGTCGCCAGTCCATTGTATGGCTAATGCAGAGAGAAAGACAACTACTCATGCTCACATTCAGACCTCTGGCAAATTTAGAATCACCAAATAACCTAACATGAATATCTTTGTACTGTGGAGGAAAAGAGAGAAGCCAAACAGCCAAAGCGAGAACATGCAAACTCCACACAGAGGGGCCCAAGTTGAGCGCTGTTGCTGGGCGCCTTGGCCTGACTGAGAATAGTTACACAGGTCTGTTACTCACATCTCGTCAAATACGGAGGTTTCAGAGAGAGTGCTTGGCATCACAATTAAACCCACTGCGCTAACACAAAACACACTTTTCCTCAGATTAACCAAGTACTTTTCAGCGTTAACACCTAACCAACAAATAAATCTGGAAACTAAAATCAGTTAAAGAAAAACCAGGAAAAAAAAACAAACAGTAGTCCAAAAGAAGATGCAAAACACCCTTTCCTGGGTGACGAGCTAATCTTAGCATGACTGAATCCACTCCATCGTTTTAGGCATGCATATCTAGTGCATCAAGGCACAGATGCCGAAGGATCCTTCAGAGAAACAGCAGTAGTTAATGCCCTAGGAAGGGAAAAAATACACCCAAGTATTTCCACAAGTAAGAATAGTGTGTCACACATTATCTCCTGATGGGAGCTAGAGTTGAGAAAGTGCAGCTTAGGAAAACTTTTAAACTTGATTATTCTGACATTCTTTGAGTTAATGTTTGAAAAAGACTAACATTTAAAAAACAACTTAAAATAATAATTTAGAATACTTAAAAACTGTGAACTCTTTACGTTTCTATTTCTAGCAATAGTGAGCATCATGCAAAGTTAGGGGCCTACCACCTGAATTCAATTTTTGTTTAGAAAATATATTCGGATACTAGTCATCAAATGTTGCTACAAAACGCTACTAACCATACTATGTATTCATTTTATGCTCTGTTGGTGGAGTTACGTTGCTTTAAATACAAGTGAGACATGAAATTGTTTATTTTGACTAACAGATGAGCAGTTAGTTTATCAGATAGTAATCAGATACCACAATTCACCTCAGTTACTTCAGCTTGATATTGAATTTTACAGCTAGTTTCAGTGCTCAAAATGTTATAATAGTTAAAATTATGAATCTTTTCTGTGATAATGAAAAGATTAAGAATAGAAATACAAGCACACATACTGTTTATATTTTTAAATACACAATTGCAGGATCGGTTGCTGTCTGATGGCCAATAACACCATGCTGTTTTTGCTGGAGCCCTTTGATTTGGCATTCTCATTGCATTGCAACATTAGTCCATTTTGAAGGAGGTTACTGTCAGTCAGAATGTGCCCTAAGAATTATGAGTTGAATGACAAAGTGATCCTAGGGAGCTACTTGAACCCAGGGATTAAATATTAAAGCAATGCAAGCGCCTCTATTAAAAATAGAATCGGAGTGTGACCTGGAAGTTTAGTCTTTTTCAGAATTAGTAATTATTTACAAGTCATCTTGTAAATAGCTGCAATGAGCTTTCAGCCTTAGCTTTCAAGCTGTTAATGGATTTGTGATTAATGACTATATTTAACGATTTCAATTCATTTTTATAGTATTTTCAGGAACGTGGCACAGAACACTGTACCTTTCTGCTGCTGTTTTATGTTTTCATTTAGTGTCTTTTATTTCATAAGATAATCTGTGATTTGAAGATCATAAACCAACATAGGAAAATTAGAGTGTATGCTATCATTAGGATACAACATGACTGACTCGTTCATGGTGACTATATCATTATCTTCAGAAGAAGAAACTACTTAAAGATGAATTTGCTTCAGGTTTTTTTTAAGACAGCTTCAGTCAAATTGAAGTATTTTTATTCGATTTAGGTAGCCTTCGTCTTTGAACTAATGAGTTCTTTTGCACCCTTAAACCTTTTAAAAACTTTTGGACATCTAATATTTTCCATTTGATGAAACAATGTTCCTTTGTGTTAATAATAAGCCTTTTTAAAATCGAGTCACATTATATTTTTAACTATTTTATTTCCTAAATGTCCCATGATAACAGTAGCATTGCCCTCATTCTGAATGTCTTTACACATAATGTTTCCAAAAGTTCACATCATTATATTTTTGTAATATTTTCCTTTGTAAAAGCACCATCATATCAGGGAAAAGAAAAAAGTATTTTCTTTGGTTTTAAGCCCCGGAGCTCGATGGAATGGCCAAACGTTTGCAGATTATCCAGAACACGAGAATTCAAAAAGCTATACTCCTGATATAATGGAGTACATTTTCAAATGCGCATATGTGACCTCTGTGAGATGTCTAGTGCCAAAGGGAGCTTCTGTAAAGCCTGGATCGCATTAACATTCACTAGTTGTACTGGGGATTTTTACTGGGAGTGAAATGACTAAAAACAAACGGGGGAAGTAATGTCGAGACAATTAACATCCAGCCAAACAAAGCCACGCTAACTTTTTAAGCACTTTGCTAGCGTTTGCTTATCCTGGATCAAAAACTTTTCCTAAACTTCACCAACGATTTTTACATTCCTAAATATAGTTAGAGAAATTAAACTGACCCTACTGAAGTGGCGTCTGATTTGTCTCTAAAATTTTACCTTTTCATTGCTAACCGAGACACTATTTATAAAAGTTTTCCATTTCCAAAAGAATAACACAGTCGTTTTTAACCAAGAAGTTTTAATCTGTTTTTTGTTGGATTTATATAGTTGGACTTGGATTTATTGTATCTATGTCACTAAGAAATTTTGGCATCATGCATGGTGATTTATTTATTTTTACCGATGCCTAAATAATCAAAATGCTTTCAACATAATACACGTCAAATAAAGTCAATGTTTTGTTTGTTTAATTCCTAATTTATTGTGAAATCGGTAATGTGAGGTAAAACTCTCCAGATAACTCAAGCTGTTTACCATAAAGTGCAATGTGTGCATTTGCATTGAATCCATGTAATAGGTCCCCCGAGAAAAGTAATCAAAAACTTGTGGCTCACCTCCCTCACACGCTTCCCATGCTGTTTTGTTCTTCATTCATGTCCACCTTCCCTCCCAGCTATTTGAGTGACAGGTGAGATTAAGCACCCTTTGAACTCTATCTGGTTATTGGAGGAGCAGTCTAAATTGAAGCAGTGTTATTTCATGCTGGCTTGCTGAGTCAGTGGGAAAGTGGGAGCAGGGGGTGGCACTTCTCTGAATGAATAAAGAGGTTTTCAGAAGGAAAGGTGTTGAGCCAGATCTCAAATGCATTATACAACTATAATGAGAATTGTAAAGGGAAGAGGAGAAAAATTAGATTAAAAGGTTTTGAACAGCAGCTTTGCTTTCATTTAATCTTATATGGAAAAAAATATGACCTGAAAAATGTTTTTGACGCCCCCCAGCCCGGGAGATTTACAGGAGAAAAAGACAAACATTAATAAAGTGTTTTATTCAGTCCATACATAAATATAATGAATGCCTTTAAGTGTAGATAATAATTTTAGAAGGCAAAGTATGACAGCATATTTGGTCTGATAGAGGAGGGGAGAGGAGTAATCCTTTAAGAAGACTGAGTCTCTGATTTTACAGTCAATGTAAGTTTACTTTTCTCATCGAGTCACAAGGTATTTACACTAAAGTGGTAAAGTAACAAAATTCAGTTTATATCATGTTCCCTTTTTTGCTTAAACAATAGTTTAATTCATATTAAATGTATTTATATGGTACCAAATCAAAATAACAGTTACCTCTAGGCACTTAAAGTGATTTCTTTATAAAGTGAATTTGTACAATTATAATGAGCTTGAAAGTGAATATTTGTGAGTATTTGGTATGACCACCTCTATTCTTCTATATATTCTGAATTCTGGCTTTCTTTTAGTATCTATACGTAGTCTTCAGTAAGCAGTTCTTGAAGGACATTCAAAGTTCTTCTTTGGATCTTGGCTTCCTTTTGTTCTGTTCAATCTCAGGATTATCCCAAACTGCTTTAATAATGTTGAGGTCATGTCATTGTCATGCTAAAGCCTTTGCCAGTCAGCTGTTTCCAGATGGTACTGGATGCTGGATCAAAAACAGACAGTTGAAACCTGAGAAAGAAGAAGAGCAAGAACACGAACCACCATGGAAGGACAGTCATCTGCATGGCATGTACCACCAGCAGATAGATGAGGTGGCTGATTTTGAAAAATTCTACCAATGTCTGGACAGAGCTGGACTGAAAGCCGCACAGAGGCACTAATCATGGCAGCACATAGAGGCTGGGGTCTATCACACCAGGCAAGAAACCAGGTGCAGTCTGCACAAACATGCCCCTGAGGAGATCACCCCTGAGGAGATAGCTCTACCAATCTCAGCAAGAAAGAGCACAAGAACTTTGAGAAATACCAAGGGCTGAATAAGCAGCTAGAGAAGACGTGGAGGATGAAGGCACCTGTGGTCACCATGGTAATCTGAGCACTCGAGGCAATGACCCCCAAACTGGGCAAATGCCTCCAGCGGATCCCGAGAACGACATCCGAGATCTCCGTTTTCCACAGTTACATTTTCTTAACAGCAGTACTTGGTACTCAGGTAGTCAGGATCACCTGTGAATAGAACCTTTAAGTATTTTAGTTAAAATTCAGTGACAGTGTAAAAAACAAAGTGACAATATTTAACGATTTCTCAGAGTGCTTTATCTCCGTGAATACAATACTGAGAGGAATAACATAATGCTTTTTGCATCAGGCTTTTGTTGAACCAAAGAAAGAGAGTAAGATACTTCAGCTTGTACTTTAGTAGTTTTGACAGAGATGATACAAAACATCTGCAAAATGTTCTGCAGGAAGAAAGAAAGAAAAGATCAGCAGAATCTCACTCCAGATCCCAAATATGTTGTATTCGCTTTGGTCTTCCAAGTTCTGTGAAATAATTCAAGCATTTAAAATCAAAGGAAAAGTTTAGAACTGATTATTTCTGGACCCTCAACACACACCCACACACTCACACACAGCCTCCCAGCCCCACCTCATAATTCAAGTTCAGTGCGACTGCACACTCACATCTGTTTTGTGATAGTGTAAGTGGAAGAAATATTCTAAATGGAACTGTAAGCCAAACTGTCTGCAAATGAAATGCACTGTGGATAAAGTAAGCAGAAGAACAATATCTCTGTCTCTACTGTATCAATTTTAGATACGACACTGGTGAACACGTGCGGTGGTAATTTAGTGGCGTTCTCTTTTGCCACGTAATGTGGCCGCCAACAATATTTAATTCATGTCTAAATAACTGTGAGAAAAACTAAATAGTTTCTACAATGTGTTGCCTGACCATTACACAAAGCCCAGAGTTTCTGCAGCTGTTCTAAATATAAACACTGAAAGCTGTGCTAATAACAAGACTGTCATTGAAAGGGACAAACTGTACTCATGGAAACAATGAGGTACACTTTTGGACACTTCACCTTAAATGTGTTTATGGTTTTTCCATCAGTTTTACTGATCAAAAATAACAGATTTTACCCCGTCTGATCTGTCACCTTCAAACAGCTGGTGAGCTGATGTACGCAGCCCACCAATTTCCAACACTCTCCTTAAACACAGACTTCCACTCAGCTAAAGCCACTCAGCCAAACAGAAAATCAGTCTGAAATGAATAGTTAACATTATGGGATAATCTTATTAACACATACTCTACAAAGGCATGCACAGTTACTGCATATGCAGCTGAGATTTTCAGTAAACTCAGTATTCAACTTTTGACAGGCCCTGAAAAACTCTACTGGACAGAACTGGGGCTTGATTGTGTTGTTCAAAGACGAATTACCTTTTTCTTGAGCGAGAGAGAGAGAGAGATCAAAGATTAGTCTGATACCTCATCCAACCACAGTCTGTGAGCTGCTCAAAGCAGCATTGATCATTTACACCCAGCGTAACATTCTTCCTCTGCAGTCACTCACAGCAGACAGACTTCGATCCGTAGGTTCCCCCCACACTTCCTCTCTCTGCTGCTCTTCAAATGTCACTTCCTGCTACTGAAGAAAGAATTTAGATATGTAGTAAAATAAATGTGACCACAGCCTAACATTTGGAAATAAAAAAAGTACGTTTGCATGTAACTAACTTCTAAAGAAGAAGATAAGAGAAAGTTTTCTTTAGCCTAAACATTCAGTTTTACTACCAAGTTAGTGAACCAAGTGAGTAAAGTGACATTTTAGTGGATTGTAGTTTCAGTCACCTTCTTCTTCTTCTTCTTATTCATCAAAGCAGGCAGTTCTGCCTACCAGCCATCATACCGACATTGCCATCCTACCGGGTGGCCACCTGCATGGCATGGTGAGACGATAGCGAGCATTTACAAAAGTAAGTGAAATAAAATGATAATAAAAACAAATTTACTTTGTTGAGAGGCATTGGTCATAACTACAAGGTATTGAATAACATGGGTGGTCAGTACAATAGAATAGGTATTGTAACAGTATACAAACTCATTACATTTTGCGTCTGAGAAATTCATTCCATTTTCACTTTGATACATTTACATTATGCAGCTCTGCATGCAAAAACATCGCTCTCTCGTGAGGATGGTATAACAGAGTGAAAGACAGTAAGTGAAAAAACATCTGAGAAGAAAACAGATTTACAGCAAAACAGCATCCCAGTCCCTGACTTAAACTTTATTATTCCCACCAACGTTCCCATGGCTTTTTGTGAATTAAATATAGTTACACATTACACCATCACTAGAGTTATTTTTAAAATTTATTTTTTTTCTCCAAAGAATTTGATTGAATCTATTGAATCTATCCTCCGCTGGCTGTTGTAACAGCTAGTGGAAAGTATTCCTGATGTCAGTGCTTCTCTGTCAGCTATCGGGGAGCCTGCACATCAGAGGAGCAGCTACCGAATGTCTTAGTGACAACCTGTGAAAGAAAGCTTCTCTTTTCATCCCTATAGTAGAGTTGAGCCACGAAAGCCAGAGTCATACAGGCACAGCGGAGACATATGTTTCTGTCAGACAGTGTTAGGTTTGATTCTCATGGAACACAGATGCCATTAGAAATAGATGTCACAACATTCCTGGATGAATTGGTCAGGGCTGCAACAATCTGCTGACTTCCATCCATCACTGGCCTGTGGAAGCAGGGAGCAGCACAGATACACTGTATGCCTCAGTTCATTTCTCCAGGCGTTTAGGTAGAGGTCTCGATTTTACCTTTTCTGTTCCTGCTTTACATGCTTGACTTGTTCCTTTTGAACTGCATTTGATTCGTGCTTTTCTTTTTGTAAAAATCATTTATCTTTCTGACATTTATGAATCCAGAATGAAGAGTGGTAGTGATACTTTAAAGTAATATCTGAACAGAGGATGGTGCACTCGGACTTGCTGTAGCAAAAAGATACCGTAGACTACCGATCAAAACTTTCAAGGCCCTTAGAAATGTCCTGATTTTTAAAAGAAGACTACTATGTAATATGATATA
>VOQK01030822.1:20662-31756 GCA_015052645.1 Benitochromis conjunctus
TCACTTTACCTCCCAGACCGCCATTGTCACACTTCGATTTGGTCTTCAGACTGGGTCATGTTTCAACACGGCAGGCCTGGCAATCATCACTTAATTGTACCCTCTGTTCAAGGCAGGGGACACTCACACAGCTGTGACATCCTGCATTCTCCAATTAATTCCTCACTAGCAAATTATTAATTAAACTCAATTCTTCGCATTGCTGTGAAAGCAAATGAATGGTAAATCATTATGATGGTAATTGCACATTGCAGTAATGGTGAAACTGGTCATTAGTGCTCATATTTTATGTATGCATGAAACTCTGTTGTCGAGACCTTGAAGCAGTGTTAACCACAGTGAAATAAAAGCAGATGCTGTGCTTGCACTGGTTTCCACACAAGTCCAGTTTACAAGAGTAATGTTTATACTTTATGGTCACCTGCGTGTTCATTTTTTGTGTGTACGTGCACGACTATACTAGTAGTGATCACTCATTATTTATCATGAACTGCTCCATTTCAATTTGAAATCTGAAAGTGCAGAATATATACAGTATACAATATATACAAAAATAAAATAAAATAAAGATTTGCATGTCACTGAGTGAAATAAATATTTAATCCACACAACCCAGCCCACAGACTGGCCCTTTGCCCGTGTGGCACATAAATTACAATTAATCAGTCAATTACTGCTATTCCTGATCTCATCATGTGCACACCTATCCACAGAGTCAGTTTCTTTAATTCCAACCTCTCCACCACCATGGGCAAGACCAAAGAGATCAGAGCCAGGGACAAGATTGTAAATCTGCACAAGGCTGGAATCGGCTACAAGACCATCTGCAAGAAACTTGGTCAGCGCTTATGCAAAATCTTACCACAGTTTTTTATAATATTCAGCACCTCAGTCTGGAGTTCCATGCAAGATCTTGGCTCATTGGGTTGGATGATCATTAGAAAGTGTCCCAGATCAACCCAGAACTATACGGGAGGATAATAATTGTTAATAATCTGAAGGCAGTTTAGGCCACAGTCACCAAAAACACTATTAGTAACACGCTGTGGTTTAATATATTGAAATCTAGCACCCGCAAGGTCCCCCTGCTCAAGAAAACACATGTACAGGCCTGTCTAAAGTTTGGTAGTGAACATTTGGACGATTCAGAAGCCTTGAGAACTAAAATTAAGCTCTCTGGCCTCAGCTTGACCCGCTGTGACTAGAGAAAAATGCTGAGTATGACCCAAAGAACACCATCTCTAAAGTCGAGCACTGTGGGGCTGCTTTACTTTTAAGGGTGCAAGAAGACTTCTCCACACTCAAGGGCCAATGTGCCATCTTCCTTTCAGAGCCAGAACACTGAAGATGGGTTATGGATGAGTCTTCCAGCACCAAAATATACCACCAAGGCAACAAAAGAGTGAACGAAGCACATTAAGGTCATATAGTGACCTAGTCAGTCTCCAGAACTTATTCTTATTGAAAATCTGTGGAGGGAGCTGAAACTTTGAGTTGCCAAGTGGCAGCCAATAAACCTAAAATATTTAGAGAGTTTATGTAAAGAGGAGTGTCTTAAAATCCCTCCTGAGATGTGTGGAAACCTGGTGCTCAACTACGAGGAAAGTCTCACTGCTGAGCTTTGCAACATGGATTTCTCCACCAAGTACTGAGTTATGCTTTGCTTGTGGCTCAAATGCTTTCACTCAATGATATGCAAATCATTTCTAACTTATGTAACCTGTTGTTTCTAAATTTCTCATTGATATTCAGCGTCTCTCCTTTAAAATAAAACTACTGTAAAGATCATGCCCAAACTTACAGCAGGGAATCAAATATGTATTTCCTGCACTGTACTGTGTATACTTTCAGTTCCCTACAAAAAAAACAGACAAAACACCAACAAAATTGTATATCATCAATCATCCAAATATAGATGTTCATAAGCACTTTGTACATGCAGACTGTTGAAATTTGACAAAATAATTGTTAATGCAATTATGTGCAATAAGTTGGTTTTAAATGCAGACTTAATAACTCATCTGTCTGTTAATTTTTTTTTATCATAGCTGTTGTTTTTAGCATGTTTCTGTCATGATATGCTCAACTCCCATTACTCAAAAGATTTCTCTTTGCTGTTGTTCCGTCCCTATTCAAGCAACATTTTGAACCAATCACCATTCTGCCTACGCTTGGCATCATCACCTCAAGGCTGCGACTGTTGCCACTGCTGGCACAGGCACTGCTGGCACAAACATGTCTACATTTGTTGCATACCCACCCCAGATCCTTCACTCTGCACTGCCAAACACCTACACAAATGGACAGAAAAACAGTACCGTGAATAAAGATTTAGACAAACTTCCGTCACAACCGATAAGAAATAATCGAAACACGCAGTTTCTGAGACATATTTAGACTCGACTTGGACTCGATATATTTAGACTTAAGATTTTAATATCGCAAAGAAACTATGCCATGATTGGATGTTTTATAATCTGGTTGACAATTAATGGGCTGCTGCTATAAATCCCCAATTACCTCCCAGACTGGTTTCTGGTGTTGGACAAAAATTGCCTTGACAACCAAGCGAACTTTTAATGGAACATTTACTAGCACTAAAATTGTAGATAACAATGCCTACTTTGAACATCTTTGATGCCAAAGGTGAAGAAATAAAAGGAACTGTGAATCTCATAATGAGGCTGCGTTAAGAATAACTAAATACAGTAAATGTGCATGCATCTTTCAAAACTCTATAAACAAAGAGAGACAGAGGGACCCAACTGTGTCTCATCACAATCTGGCCCTTAATTGTCAGTGTGTGCTGACAGGCATATGCTTTGGTCACTTTATGTTGAAATCCCTGTCAAAGGATCCATCTGTGTGTGTGTGTGTGTGTGTGTGTATGTGTGTGTTGTATCCATCTATGTGCATATGACGTTCACCATATGTGTATGCTCCATCTAAGTGTTTGACAAGTGCTCCAAGGCAAATGTTGACACTTGGATTAGAGATGGGGTGGAGGGATGGGAAAGGACTTGGATGTGAAGACTGCATTAGTTTCCAAGGACAGGGGTGGAAATAAATGATAAGGTGGAGTGGGGACGGGTGTGGCAAACTGCAGGCGGCTGGCTTTGGCCTACTCTGCACGGTTAGGGATTTGAAGGCCTAAAAAGACTGCCACGCTCAGAGATTCTGGTCCTGAGCTGCCCGATTCCCACTTCTCAGTTGTTTTTTATCTATTTTTGGTGGACTGTTGTATGAATCTCCATTCCCTCATTTGCGATAGACCCCTGTGTTTGGTATTGATTTTTCTCCCCCTGCTTTACTTACTCATCATCCAGACTCAGTGGCACGTCCTGGGAAAATTTAAAGGGTACTTTGTCCTGATGCACACACGAGCAGTCATGTTTCAGATATCAGATGTTAATATCGCAGATAAATTTCTCAGAGGAGACTCTAAATCAGATTTTTCTTTGTTGCTCACTTCTTCTCATCTGCTCTCCCATGGTAGCTGTCCTCAAAGGGAACAGAATACAAAAGCCCTGTGTAAAGCTCCAAGTAACCATTCATTTCCTTCTGACAGATGACACAGAGTGATGCATAGCCTGTAGCTTTACTTGATTTATCAAAAATACACAAAGAGCACAACAGACGCTGAGAGAAGACAAGAAAAAGACCATTTGAAATCTGCTGAATGGGCTGTTTTTTTTGTGCTATTTGCATAATTGGTTGTTTGCTTCAAAATGATGAATAAACCAAAATTTATGCTCAAAACATAACAGAGTTTAAAGGCAAAGCACTGTCCATTGCCAACTAAGCATGCGGTATAATATGAGTGCCTCTGCTTCTCTGCTAATGAAATTGAGATTGCAGAATGTCAGTTTGAAGCATGATTCAAATGACAGAAATCAGAAGAAAATCCAATTGCATTATTTGGTGTCAGCCAAGGAAATACAATAACATTTGAACCCACACACTGAAACAAACTTAACCTTGATCAAAACCAGAGCTTATAGCGACAAACTATTATCTATCAGAGATGACAGCTATCTGTGCTTTTGCTTTTAGTAATGAAAAAGTCGGGGAGTGCTGACAATTTTCAATTCAGTTTTCTGTGTGAACATCTGATAATGCAGCTACGTTATGTGGTTTTTGTTTTTTTAAAAATCTGCCCCTGCCTTTTATAATGTTCAGCAGCTACATGTTTCTGTGGCTTCATTTCTCTTCAGTTAAGTCTAAAAAAAAATATATTTATTGTTCAGATTAAAGTGCCATCTAATATTTTGGAGAACAAATAACAGGCCGGTGTTCTTTGTTTTTCTCCAATGGCAGCAGGCGGTCGACACCTTTTCCTACACAATCAAGCCCCCTTTATAATCAGCTTGAGTGTGGCTGACCCAATCAGAGTCATCAGCAAGATTGATTTTTCCTCTGTGCTCCAGGATAATTAGCCAATTTCAACAAGAAACTGAATTGGGTGATTGATTAGTTCAATATGGGCTTGCCCAGACTCTGGTTTTGAGCGCCACTACTTGACTTTGCATTACCTAAAAAAGGTGGATGTTGTAAATGCTTACCCTTTTTTGACCTTTTTGGTTGTTTTTCTTGTTTCTGGACCATAGAATAGAGAAGAAAATAAAACAGAGATACAGTTTTTCCTCTGTATATCACCACAGTGCAAACTGTTAGGTTTAAAAGTATTGCATTAACTCATTAACCAACATTATTTGAAATATTGGGATTGTTTTTAGCACTTGGATGGAAATCCTTTGCATTAAAGGACTGCCTGAAATCTAGAACACATGGCCATCACCACATACTGAATTTCTTTCAGTGAGATGCTCTGCTCGGCCTTGACTACAGCTGCCTTCAGTTACTACTCATGTGTGGGTCTCTGGGCCTTCAGTTTCAATTTCTTCAATAAATGAAGAGCATGCGGTATTGGGTAAAGATTGGGTGACTGACTTGACCATTGGAGAATATTCCATTTCTTTGCGTTGACAAAACCTTTTGGGTTGCTTCGGCTCATTATCCATTTGTACTGTGGTGCAGACTGATGAGTTTTTATTATTTGGCTGAATTTGGGAATAGAGTATAGCCCTGTATACTTCAGAATTCATCCTTGCTTTAAACTCCGTATTTATAGTTGTGAAGCCATATTTTAATTGTCAACTTTGACAATGATTTACCCGTCTGGTTGAGAGACTTCTTGACCTGCTTAGATGTCATGAAGTTGGTGTACTTAAACATCAAAAATAATTTGGTCATCATACAGTTTAGTTGTCCTGTGTGGTCTTTCAGGCCTTTTGGTGTTGCTGAACTGGCCAGTGCATTTGTTCTTTTTAAGAATGTACCAGACTGTTGATTTGGCCTGAGGCTTTTGCTGCCTCTTGGGTCTATTTTGGGTTTTTTTGTCTCCTGGCCTTCCTGACTTTCACTGACATCTTTCCTTTGAAAGTTTTAGTGAACAGTTACTAAATCTAAGTTCAACACTTGGAATCAATTCCAGATCTTTTGTCTTCTAAATTTGCCTCAATTAGCCATGACGCTGTTTGCCAGTGAATTGTCGACTTACTATTGTGCCAGAATTTAAATAGAAATGTGGGCCCAAATGCAAACTCTTGAGGACTGAGTTACTTAACAAAAGTCAAACCTATATTATAACGAAGAGAAGTCCAAAAGGCAGCCAAAAACAAAGGCCATATATCCAAAACATGAGAGAAATCACACAAGAGCCAAATAACTTGACAGGGGCTGGGTTTATGACCCAGCATTTTGAGTTTATTTGGCATTGTTGATCTCTTATGTTAAAATAATGTTTAGTTTATGTGTTGTTCTTAAGGTTGTAGTTGAGTTATTTAAGATTTTGTATTACTTATGAGATAATATTAAGTTCTTTTATTATGTTTTGGGTCTCCGTGTTTATGAGTCTTTTCCTGTCCTCTGTGTAGTCTGCCTTGTAGCCTTGGCAAGTTGTGCGCGTGCCGTCGTTGTTGTGTCTACGTCTCTCTATGTTTCCTGTGTTATTTTGAAAGGTCTAGTGTTTCCATGTTCAGTGTGTTTAATTTCCCTTCCCCTGTTGCGTCATGTTTGTTTGTGTCAGCTGTGTTTCCCCAGGTGTTTCAATTTCCCTCATTACCCTCCTGTGTATTTAAGTCCTCTGTCTCCTTGTGTTCTTTGTCAGGTCATCTGTTTCTCCATGTCAAATCACATCAGGTCACAGAATTTTGTTACAACAGTTCAGGTTCATGCTCATGTTTTGGATTATTTCTATGTTTTGCATGTGCCTGTTCAGTTTCATGTCCCTGTCCTCTGTCATAGTTTTCATAGTTTGTTTATATTATTTCCAGTTTAGGTTTAGTTTAGTTCCGCCCTTGTTCGCTTTGCTTTGTGTCTTGCTTTTTGGTATTCAGTCAAATAAACGGTTCGCTTTTCATTACGCTTTGTTTTCTGTTCTCCCGTGTCTGCTTTTGGGTCCACTCCATAAATGCACCGGCGATCCCCGCTGTAACAGAACTACCAAAATAAAATGGGAAATAACTAAACATGGGACATCAAACACCAAACTGGAGACTTGACATGTAAAACAGGACACAAATTTATGGAATTAACTATAAATAATAACTATAATTACCATACACAGAAGAAAACACAACTTAAAACAAAATCATGGTAAGCACAACAGGAACTAAAGCTAGAATATGAAACTCTAATGGACAACTAACAAACTAAAATGTTGAACGCTGCAGACCCTGGATTGTGACATTTTAAATGAATTAAAGATTAAAGTCTGTACTTTAGTCATATTTTTTATTGGTTTGATTAAAAATCAACTGAGGTGGTGAACGTTGTTTCATTGTCCGAATACTTATGGACCTAACCGTAGGTCTCAGCTTGAGAGACAAACTCAGTGCATTTATTGTGAACAATAAGCTCATCAGGTGGAAAATCAAACCTCTCCCTTTCAGCGATTTCCTGCAAACCTCCAAACTGCCATAGCACAAAGAATAATCGTCCAGGGATGTTAGAGGGCAGAGGCACAGACATCCATCAAGCTTATTGTCAAAGTTTTCCTCATTTCTCAAAAGAAACAAAACGCCCTGAAAACCAAATCGAGGAACAATACTTCCGGTTTTTCAGTGTCCCTCCATGGTCCGGTCAATGCCGAGTTTCCCATCCTTTAGCCCCAACACAAAGTCTCGTTGTCCCCTGCAAGGGAAAACTGACATATCCAGCCAAGCCTCTTCCATTGCTCTCTGTTCCCTTGCTCACATGGCTTTGTCTTGTCTGCCCTGCCTCATTGGAGCAGTCAGCTTCATTCAGGCAGGTTCACGGGGGGCATTTAGTCACGCATTGTCAACCCTGCTGTAGTCCTTCAGTTCCCCCTGTGAGGTGTGTCAGCGGAATGACACATGCACTCTACCAAACCTGATCCATGCCTGACATGCATGAAGGCCATTCACATACACACACATATACAGATCATGCAGAAGATCAATTTAGGCAGGTCAGCCTGACATATTATTCTATTTTTTTTTAAATTGCTCAGCATCAAAGACAAGTGGTGAGTAATGACATGGAGGACTATTTTAAAAAGAATTTCCTACCAACATGTGATTGTATTTGGACAGAGGTGGGATGTAGCACAATTAGTTTTGTGATGTACAGTGCGGTGGAGAAGTGTTTGCCCCATTGCTAATTTCTTTGTTTTTTTGCATATTTGTAACACAACTTTTAATATTAGACAAAGCCTAAACCCATTGCACCATAATTAAGGGAGAGTTCAGGATTATCTGATCCAATCCTAACAAAAAGTTAATAAAAAAAAAGTTTTAAGCCTAATCTTACAAGTAGAGAGGGTGTCTGTCTCCTGAATTCAAACTGGGAACTTATTTCCACAGAAAAGGAGCCTGAAATCTAATCATTATCGTCATGTTTGGTATGCACATTTACATCACATATAACATGACTTAAACCTTCCAAAAAGTTCAACTTCTTCTTCTTGTCTTGTCAGTCCACAGAATATTTTCTCAAAGTCTTGGAGATCATCAAGATGTTTTTTTTTGCAAATGTGAGACGAGCCTTTGTGTTCTTTTTGGTCAGCGGAGCTTTTGTTGTTCCCATTCTTTTGACCCTGAATGAATGCTGCATTACTGCTTTCAGCTCCTTTCTCAGCATTCCTTTCCACTGCTATATGAATGAACACTGTTTTAATCACCAGCTACTGAAGTTTAACTACACAAGCTTCCAGCCATCGCTGTATCATGATGACCTAAAAGTTTAATGTCCTTATATTCCCTTAATCTTAATACAAGCAAAACCGGTGTTATACTATTTAGCCATTCAGATATTTTCGGTGCTTCTCACCTGCATTCTTGCCCCTTAGCACCCTACAGTAAATAATTTGGACAATGAGTTAGCTCTCAAGCTAGTTTTTGCTAACTAAGTGTTTTTACAAACCAAATAACTGCTTTCTGTGAAAGATCTACGGTTATAGTCATGTGGTATTTGTTCATCTAGATTAGACAAAAGAAGGTCATTTTATGTAGGTTTCAGTGTATCATCCATCTGAAGTCTAAATCTAACACAACTATTACAAATGAGGGTAGATTGCTAAATTGATGTTGCAGCTGACCTTTGGAAATAATTACTGCTTTGTATAGGATCTGCCCCAACATTGGCTATTTTTAGATTCTTGCGAAGGACTATTTTTACGTTAGTAGCAACTTTTAGTGCTAAAAAATGAAGTCAGTGCATAAGTGCTAAAAACTGCAGTTACTCTAGCAGCACCTGGATACTGGAGTTAGAGGCATGCCAGTTTGACTGATAGACACTGATGGCTATAGCCCAGGTACAACCCATCCAAGAGGTTTCTGCTTTAGTGCTGTGAGTGAAATTATACTATCTTATTAGTCTGTTAATTAGAACTCATTAGCAGATCTCTACATCTGTGTCAAACCCCTGTGGTGTATTAATGCAGCTTGTCAAACAAACTTTTCTGCTTTTGTTACTAACTCAGCACTGCAATCTATCCAAAAACCAATGAGTCAGTGGTGTTCCATCAGGACAAGCAAGGCAAGCAGTGCTTGCCACGTCAAATCTAAAGATATACATAAATGAAAATAAACCAAAGGAAAATGATCTCCCTGAAAAAAATCAAACAATGAAAACGATTTTTTTTTTAAACTATTCTATTCTCTACAATTTGGTTGAACATGTACAATGACAATAAAGGGCATTTCTATCCTATTCTATTCTGCTGGGTTCTTTCATGCTCATGAACTCATGAATAACTTTTTTTTTTCAGAGATTCTTGGTCCTCACAGAACAACCACAGACAATTCATGATTTAAAGTATTTAACTGCTGTTAATAAACTGCATTTAAAGTATTTAACATGAGCTCAACCGTCAAGTTCGACTTTCTTCTTCTTTCAAGTGGCTAATGGGATATTTTAAATGAATGGCTCCAGAGGGACAGGCGTGCATATTTTGTCATGATAGTCTTAAGAGGTGAAAATAAGGGGAACACAACTTTTTGTTTTATGAAGACACATCATCTAAACCTTGATGGAAAGTCCCATGTATTTAACCCTTAGATAACTTGTCTGATTGCTGATGGTCCTGAACATCACTGACATACCATGTAAGTCATTAAGAGTCACATGAGTCAATGTGTGGGTCATTATTGTCACAGAGACAGGCTCTGCCATCATGTGAATTATTAAGGCAACAGGGGTCAAGGTGTGAGTGAAGGCTGAAGGTGACAATCCTTCTAGGTTTTAAATAGGCCTACATTGGACTTCCCAGGATTTTAGATCTAAGGAATTCTTACAGATAAGAGATGAAATGTCTCCACACACCAAAAAATCGAATCAAAATGTATTTATATAGCACATTTAAAAACAACAATGTCGATCAAAGTGCTTCACAAATTAGGAAATAAATAGAATAAGACAAATTTACCAAACAGTAACACAAGACAAGACAAACTTAGAAGCCCGCCAAATGATAATCAAACTTCAGTCAGAGCCAAGGTAAAAAAAAAAAATGCGTCTTTAAGCGAGATTTAAAAGACTGAATAGACTCAGAAGTGCGAATGGCAATAGGGAGATTGTTCCATAGTCTAGGTGCTGCGATAGCAAAGGCACGATCGCCTCTGGTTTTCAGACTAGACTTAGGTTGCATTAAGAGCAACTGGTTTGAAGAGCTTAGTGCTCTTTTAGGATTATACAAATGGAGAAGTTCTGTTAAATAGCTAGGCGCGATATTGTTTAAGATTTTATAAGTGAGTAAAAGAATTTTAAAATCAATGCGAAATTTCACAGGAAGCCAGTGTAAGTTAGCTAAAACCGGAGTAATATGTTCATGCATTCTGGCACCTGATAAAAGGCATGCAGCAGCGTTCTGTACTAATTGCAAACGGTAGAGAGAGGAGTGAGGGAGGCCTAAATAAAGAGAGTTGCAATAGTCCAGTCTAGAGGTAATGAATGCATGAATAAGCTTTTCAAGGTCCTTGGAGGAAAGAAAAGACTTAGCTTTAGAAATTTGACGTAGCTGATAAAAGCTGGATTTAACCACAGTAGAAACTTGTTTCTCTAATTTGAAGGAGCTATCCAAGAGTACCCCAAGGTCTCTTACAATGTGGGAGAGGTAGCTAGCAAGGGGGTCAAGGGTATCAGGTTCAGAGGGATATGGCTGTCAAAGACAATAACTTCAGTTTTACTGTCATTCAAAGTAAGAGAGTTTTGAGATAGCCAGGTTCTGACATCATGAAGACAGTTTAACAATGTATGCAATGGATCTGCGACATTCAAACTCAAAGGAAAATCAATTTGAATGTCATCGGCATAGCAATGGAAAGAAATATTATATTTTTGGAAAATAGATTCCAAGGGCAACATGTACAGAGAGAATAACATAGGGCCCAAAACAGAGTGCTGGGGCACCCCACAGAGAAAGGGGGCAGAGGAGGAGGAGTATTGCCCCATAGTGGCTGAGAGATAAGATTTAAACCAAGATAGGGCTGTGCCCTTAAGACCAACTACTTAATCTAACCTTGATAAAAGAATGTTATGATCTACTGTGTCAAACGCAGAAGTCAGATCCAG
>VOQK01030836.1:0-11131 GCA_015052645.1 Benitochromis conjunctus
ATTGACACATGGACGACTTGCTTTCTGCACCAAGTATCCCAAGATTGGCTCCTCAATCTTCTTATTGGTGACAGTTTTGCAGCAGGTGGCCAGCTTTTCTGTTGAAGCAAGAATTTAATTTTACTTAAACTTATTTTTATATAAAATAAAGCCATTTGAAAGAACTTTATCAGAGTTTATCTGAAATTCAAACTTACCATTTGATCCAGAGACGGCTACGGCCAGCAGGACAATGATGACCAGCGCAAACAGACTTCCAGACTTTACCATTTTTGAAACGCTTGATAAATATGAAGTTAAATAGTCAGTAAATGATTATCTGTTGGTCTTCCTTCTCCCTTTGTCTCCGGAGAGCTGGATGTACTGACAAACGTCTTGAGATGTTGGATACTTAAAGCACAGAAAGCAGAAGCGATCCTTCCGGGGTTTTCTTCCTTCTCTTTTCCTATCTTATGCTCCTTTTTTCATGAATGAATAAGGTTAATGCTGATTTCAGGGGAATTCTAAGACACTTACATCCGAAACCACTTTCATTGCACAATCCAAAATTTGTTCATGGCTTTTCCTGACTATCACATTGTGGGTGTTGGGAGTCCTCAAAGTCATGCTTGTGGCAAGTTTTTTTCCTTTGATTTTGATGACTTGGTTTATTTGAAGAACTAATAAAGAGCAAAGACTGAATCTGTTGTTTAACTTCATCCAAACGAATCATTTCTAAATTGTAAAAATTCTCAGTTTTATAAATTCATGAATTAAAGCTTTTAAAAAAAAACATGAAATAATTCCTATTTTGTGAAAGTCACCTCTGTGGCATTCATGACATAAAATCTTTGGTCATCATAGGCAGGGCACGTTCAAGTATGCAGTCAAACATGTGGTCTGGTGCTGTGACGCATGGACATGTCACAACATCGACCTCTGACCTCCTACCCATGTGCAAAAATCGTGCAACACCAGAGTCTGGGGGAAACAGAAGAATGTCTTCCAAGTTTTCTGAAAAGTTTGCAAATAAGGGGAAGTGAAATTGAAGAGTGTCCTGCTCATGCAGTTAAAACACTTTTTCTAGATTTATGTAAAATACTGAGCACTTAAAGTAAGGCTTTAAAACTAATGAGATTAATAAATTAGTAAAAAAAACAGCAAACTACATGTAAAGTACAATAAATATCAAGAATTCACATCAGTATTTGGTGTAATACCACACCAGGTAACTTATTTGCAACAGTATTTTTTATAAAAAGCCAAATGAACAAATATCCAGAAAACATGAGACACAAGAAGCACCAGACAAACCATTTGTCTTAATCAGCCCACGTTCAGCAAAAGTAGGAAAAAGAAAGCAAGACAAGAGACAAAAATAACCATTACTTCACCCGGATACACCATGGACAGGGACAGGACGTTAGCCTGAATCAGGGCTAACGGTTAGACACACACAACTCACATTCACACCTTGTGGTTACACTAAACATGATGGTAAAAACAGAGGAACACAAAGGGGAACAAACACATTATAAAAACCACAGCTTGATAGTTTGATAGATTAAACTCTAATTTGCCATAAATGTGTATTCCATCAACCACAATAACCTAAATGATGGAGAGCTGGAGATGGAGGCTTGAATGATGAGTGATGAGGGAGAGGCGGCGATCGGGAGGAGATGGGCTGCATGAATGACAGATGCTCAGTCAGAGCAAAAGTACGCAGCGTGGAGGCCTGAAGAAGGCCGAGAGAAAGATGATTGGACTAGAACAGTGTGTCTCAGTCAACTTGACATCGTGGGAAAGTAGAAGTGATGTAAAGCTGAGATTAGCCACCACCACCTCAGACGTAAACAGCTGGCTGTAGCTCAGGAGGTAGAGCAGGTCATCTGCTGATTGGAAGGTTGGTGGTTTGATGCCCGTCTGCTCCAGTCTGCATGCCAAATGTCTGTGGGCAAGATACTAACCCCAAGTTGCATCCGTCGGAGTGTGAATGTTAGTTTGAAAACACTTAAATACATAGAAAAAATTGCTTGTGTGAATGTGGCGTGTTATTTTGAGTGCTGCAGGAGAGTAGACACGTGCTATAAAAGAATCCATTTACCACGTGTGCGATTACAGATCTTCCTCTTAAGATGTTGAATATTAAAGGCCTGAAAGCAGAAGCGATCACTCTCTTCCTTCTTCCTGCTTTTTTCTTGTTCTTTCTCTTATTTTTAAGTTCTGATTTCAGGGGAATTTAGAGACAATTAAATTAGAAGCACTTCCATTGCACAGTTTCAGTCCTAAATTTGGTCATGGGTTTTCCACACTATTAGATTGTGGGTGTTAGGAGACCCTCGGAAGCTACAGGTCATGCTTATGGCAAGATTCATTTTACTGACTGAGGATTTAGCCAGGATTTGATAAAAAACAAAGACTGCAGATCAATTATTTAATTTAATCCAAACTGGACTGTTAAAAAGTAAAAAGGAATCTCTGTTAAAATAACTTATGAATAAAACCTTTTTTTAAAAAAAATGTAGCTATTCTCATTTTGTGAAAGTCACCTCTGAGGCATTCATGACACATAATCTTTGGCAATCATTCTGGGCAGGGCATGTTAAAGTATGCCGTCACAAGTGTGCTCTGGTCTCATGATGCACCGTCAGAAGGTAACAAAGAGATTACAAAAACCTCTTAATTTGCCATAAATATACATTTTATCAACAACAATCTCAGGGTTCCCGAGGATCCAGTTTAGATAATACCCAGCTTCACTAAGCAGAATGTCTGGGACAGCTCTGGCCAAAAACGTGAGTCAGGGCTCAGACTGTCATGTAAAAAATATCTTCATTTGTTAAATTGCTTATTTCTGTTGTTGTATTGGGTTTTATTATATATACACTGAAAAACTATGGCCATGTTACATACACAAAAAAATATATAGTAACTATTTGACTTATAAACTGTTAGATTCCCGGTTCCTTGATCTTCGGGCTGACGGAAGGACAACACTTGGTGTGTCAGTGCTCAATCAATAATCTCTAGGATCAATACAATTCTCTTTATTCCATACAAATACTTTGAGCATAACCAGCGTCTAGACGGGAGATGAGCACAGAGAGGGAGTCTCGCTGATCTCAATATGTCCAAGTGTTGCACACATTATTATAGTTTTCAACCCCCACACCAGTCATAAAACTTAAACATTCACACTCCTTTCTTTCAGTGAGCCTAAGTTACGACCTTGGCTTCTTGTTTTTCTCCACTCCTGTGCTGTATGTTCTGTTCTCTTTTGCAATCTAAACACAACGCCATGAATCTATGCAAACGTATTTCTTATAAATCAGCGGTATAAAATATCATGAAACAGTGTAATAATTTCCCAATTTCTAAATCTGAAATATACTGTAACTTAAATCATATGATGCAGAAATATAATGCAACGTGAAGCAATTCCACAATATCTAATCAGAGATATAATGTAGCATAAAACAGTGCACTGATTCTACAATACTCAAGCTAACACTTTAGTGTCCTGTAATTTATTAACATTTTACATGATACTTTACAATGACAATAAAGGGCTATTCTATTCTATTCTATCTAAATTTTACACTATATATTTTGCGTGTGTACCAATCCTGTTTTTGACCTTATAATTTGTATTATTGGTTGAGCCTGGCAGCTTATGCATCATGATTTATATTGATGGCTGACTGTGACATGTTTGCACCTCTTACACGTCTCACTTGGTAAGATAAATGGTTGATTTTGACTGTACATACTCCCCCACATAAAAAATGTTAGCAATATTAATTGCCCCTAACTATAAATTGGTCATAGCTATAGTGATACCATTGTTTCTGACCCTATATGTTGACTTTGGCCATAAACATATCAAAATGATTCTGCTTTGCAGCTGATGATGATGATGGGTTACAGAAAGACACTTCTGCTAATCAGAGTAACGGAACCAAACATGCTGTCTGTGTTTGTGCTGTTGGTGCTAAACACATTTATAGTTTTGTAATATATGATTGTTAGATTTTATTAGCTTTTCAGTGCTCATTGGCTTGTGTCTGCATCTATGTAATGCATGGAAATGGCGTTTGTAGGCCTGTGCCACAGGTGTAGACTTCAGGGGGACTGTTAAAATCCATAAATCCGCATCTGCTTATCCTTTTCAGGGTCGCAGGGGTACACCCTGGACAGGTCGCCAGTCTGTCGCAGGGCTAACACATAGACACAGACAACCATTCACACTCACAGTCACTCCTGCATTCACACCTATGGGCAATTTAGTGTTTCCAATTAACCTATCCCCACAAACTGCATGTGTTTGGACTGTGGGAGGAAGCCGGAGTACCCGGGGAGAACTCACGCAAACACGGGGAGAACATGCAAACTCCACACAGAAAGACCCCGGCCTGATGGAATTGAAGTCAGGACCTTCTTGCTGTGAGGTAACAGTGCTAACCACCGTGCCACAGTGCTAACCACCATGCCTGATAAAATCAATAGGCTGAGTAATTTACATTAAAATGCATTTAGACAGGCTATTTCTCTAAAACAAACAAACTGAGATTCATATTGGACTTGGGTAATCTCAACAAAGGCCATCATTGAGTAAATCATTTCTATATTAAATTTAAACATTTAAAAACAACAGAGTGGATGGGGCATTTCATTTCAGTGAACTTGAATTGTTACCTACTACCTTTTAAGTAAAGACATTTGCACCAGCTCGGTGCGGTGCTCGGTGTGGACATTTGCACCAGCTCTGGCTCCAAAAAACCATTGCTATAGACATTCAGTGAAAATAAAGGCGCACACACACACACACATGCAGGCCTGAATTTCCCACCACATTAATTAGCCAGATCTCACAATTAACAGTCTTTACTCTGCCAGCTTCCTGGTAAGAAGCCCATTTAATGTCCAGCTGAGTCAGCAGGCCATAATCAGGAGAGTTCATAGTGAGAAAGTGGGCCTCATGCATACTGCCCTCTGCACGATGCACCCAAACCCAATGGCCAAATTGAGGTTTTATGTCGCTAGTTACCTGGACTTATTTCAGACATTGCCCACTCCTGATTCTCCGACACTGTTTTGTTTTGTGTGCGGTGGGATAAAACTACAGCTGCGTAACTGAATGAGCCACTAATGGTGGTCTGAAGACACGAAGGAAGGTGCTGCCAGTGTGAAACAGGTTAGATTGAAATTGAAAGAGATGCAATATCACCATTAATTTAATATTTATTTTTCCCCGTCACAGTCTTCACAACAAAAGCTTTCAAATAAATAAAATTCTCATGACACTTTCTCAGAATATTTAAACAAATGAATTTCTGGATTTTCTTCAGAATGCATTTTTTTGATCTACATATAGATAACAAAGAAACTAACAAATACTGAGTGCAAAATTCCTAACCATCATGGTTTCACAACTTCACTTTTAAGTTATGACAATATTATAAGTAAATAAATATCTCTATTTTTCATAAATACATGCCTGCATGTAAAAAAAAAATAAGTAAAACTCCTCCAAATGTTGTGCACATTAACACGTGAGTGCTAAATACACTTTACAATGAATATTTGCTTTTGCTGTATCAGTACAGAGCAATTAGATTTAACAAATAAATAATGTTGCTTTCAATTCATTGAAAGAAACTTAATATTCATCCTAATAATTTAACATCAGTTAGTTCCCCAACATCTTGGGGGAGGTTACAGGTTTCTTCATCAGATGGCGGCTTACTCATTCCTGCTTACTGAAAAGGTCGCACTGGTCGACATGTCAGAGGTAGATGAGGAGGAAGGTAGAGCGGTGGAAGATGATGAAGGTGAGGCGGTGGATGTTATGATGGAGAGGAGGGAGACTGGAGATGTCGGCACCATGGATGGTGTAGTGGACTGGGCTTTAGCTTTCCTGAGGAACAAAAACAATTTAAAAAAAGTTAAAAAGTATATGAGACTACAAGTTTGTAATTGAAGGACTGATTACATGAATGTGTCCAAAAGAGCATGTGAGTAAATAAATGATGATATGAACTCACTCGAATGCAACGATCTTGGCATGAACCCAGGGAGCTCTCACATAAGCGCAGAAAAGACCGGACTGTGTCTGAAAGCTACAGGAATGAATAATAATGGTTAAAATTTAAAAAAAAAAAGTTTTGCCATTAAATGCATTTCATGTAATATAAATGGGTCATTAAGTTAATTATCAATATAATAGAATCAGTTCAAATTTATATATGTACACAGCTTATGAAATTAAAATGCAGTACAACTAAAGTCAATATTACATGGTTAAAAGTATATTTAGAAAGTTATTAATTACTGAAATTAACAGTGATTTGACCATTTTTGTGGACCGTATTCATTGCTGTAAATAGTCAGAATATGACTTACATAACTGCCTGTACACATGGACGGTTTGCTCTCTGGACCAGGTATCCCAGGATTGGTTCCTTAATCTCCTTTGTGGTGACTTTTGTGCAGCAGGTAGCTAGCTTCTCAGCTAAAGACAAACACAAAGCGGCATGAGATTTAAATAAAGCCATCTGAAACTGAAGAAACGCCATGTGGAAATCTTACACAGAGTTTGAACTTACCCGATGGGCCACACTCGACCACAGCCAACAGGACAACGGCGACCAGCGCGCACAGACTTCCAGAGTGTACCATTTTCAAAAAGTTTGATGAATTATCTGTTGTTATCTGTTGGTCTTTCTTCTCCCTTCTTCTCCAGAGTCCTTGATGAACTGAGGTCTGGGGACACCGGCTATTTATGCAGTGAGGACTAGAGAAGCAGAAGTTACTCAGTCAACTTCCTGTTTTCTCTCTCCATGCTAATGAATTAGGGGAAATTCCACAAAGTGACCACCAGCTTGCCATCAGGAGTCACTTTTATCATCCAATTTCCTGCTGAGAATTTGCTAATGGTTCCTCTTGTGAGACTGGGAGTGCTAGGATTCCTACAGTTGGAGGCCATACTCCTGGCTTGATTTATTATATCAGTAACTTCACTGAGGAATTAATAAAGAACAAAGGTTATATGTAAGTTATTTTACTTAATACAAGCTGGTCACAGCCTAAATGTAATGACTGAAACAAAATGACTCGTTAATTTTTCTCCTTTAAAGTGAATTCTGAATGTTTTCTAAACTGGCAGTTTAGTTACAAAAGATTTGTTTAGCAATCACTTCTGGGCAGGACACATTAAATCATAGAGTCATAATGACAATCCCAGTGACACACCTACACATGTCACGTTATTAACGCTCCCACTCATATGTGCAGCGTTTGAGCTATATAAGGAAATATTGATGTACATATGATAAAAAAGATATGTGTCTACAGAGAATAGTGTTTTATTTGTAGGAGACATAGATACAGATAAGATGAAGTCATAGAGTTCAAACAGGTCAAATAGAAACGGGAACAAAGAACATGAGTGATGTGATGCTCAGGAGTGACATTTAATAAACAGATCATACTAGATAAGCTGCTGATGTAAAGAAAGCAAGTAAAGTTTTATTTACAGAGGTGTTAAAAAAGAAGTAGCAAAATATGAACACGCAAGAACCAAGCAAACAAAAAAGGAACACAAAAACATCTGAATCTGTTTTTTAAATGAAGCCACAGAGTCAAGAGTACGAAGAGCTCTGGCGCTAACACACATTCCAATTAGTTTTATCAGCACGAGTTTAACAATATAGGCGGGGCCTCACCTCGTGACAGTAACTGTACATTACAAACTTGCTGGTGTGGATGTAACGTTTACCATTTAGTAAATCTATTGGCATGTGCTGCACGTGGTTATCTGTAATTCTGCAGCATGGTCAGCTGTAATTCTCAAGTGGGCATTGGGGCCCAAAGTGCGCAAAGATGATGCCCCCACCCCATTACGCCACCAGCAGCAGCCTGAACCAATCTTCCATCTGCTTCAAGACCTGATGTGTCATGAGGTGCTCTTCTGCATACCTTTGATTTTAATGAGTGGTTATGTGACTAACTGTTGCTGCCACTTTCTGAAATACTCAGACATGCTTATCTGACATCGAGAACCATGCAATGTTCAAAGTCACTTTATTGAGTTGTTGCCATGGTGATTAGATATTTGCGTTATTGCGCAGTTGAACAAGTGCACCTAGTAAAGATTCATGTTTAACAACACAACAACAAATTAACATTTCCACACACCAGTGACTCATTTTAAATCATGTCGTCGTTCTCTTGTTGGTTAGTAAGAATATTACAATCATGACTACTTCCACTCAGTTTGTCTTAAAAGACATATGGGGCGCTGACAATTCTGAGAAAAACTTTCATCGTCATTTTGTTGGATGCTTTGTGTGAGCAGTCATAGTATGACTTGGCAGTTGTGACTGAAGCGTAGCAGCAAGAGAAGCATACTCATTCATATAACACTGAATCAGTAAAGCAACAATGTATAAATAATCCAAATAATGCCATGACTACAATTCACATGACTTCTTGCTCTTTATGTTCATCACATGAAACATCCACTTCAGAGGTAAACACAATTTTTTTTTTTTAAACAAATACAGCAAAACAAAAATTGCACACACACACACATACACACACGCGCGCGCGCGCACACACACACACACACACACGCTTGGAAATAAGGAAAATGATGAAAGTAAGGCTGAATCAAAAGAGAGAGCTACTAGCTTTAACAGCAATGTAGCCAAAAGGCCCACAATCCCAGTGATCTTAGGGCCAGCTTCCTCCTTACAGATTTATACCATTAGTGATGGAATGACAGACCAATGAACATCTAAAAACAGATATTTAACTAAAGTGTACAGTGTTAGAAGGAAAAAGACTGAAATAAAGCTCAGACTTTACTGCAGTCAAAGTAATATGAATATACAGTTCCCTGCAGTTCCCAGAAGGTGCTCTTTGCTGCCGCTATTTTAAACGAGAATAGACTGCAGTGTTTAAGACTTGTTTACACTTATACAACTGTATTATTTTCATGGTAAACAAAAAAATTCAGTAACAAAACTGCATTCACAGAAACATGAGTGCACTCCAAACTATGACACAAAGAAACAAGTGAAAGGTGGCAGAATGAGAAAAAGCTGATCATTCAGACCAAATGGAAAGAGCAAGGGGGGGGCAGGATGTGAGTAACATCATGGTAGAAAGGAGAACCACGGACACTTAGACTTTCAGTTTAATTCTCGGAAGCCCTTAAAACCAAAAGTGCCCTTGGGCACAACCGTTTGTCTAGAAAACAAAACTGATGACAAAAAGATTTTTTTTCTTTTTAACAACAGCGTGGTTGGTGGATCGCCCGCAGGGGAGGAGTGGAGCAGTGGGTTCAGAGTGTGGTCTCAGGGAAGTCTGGTCTTCGCAGCCGGCAAACATCATTTAATCATGCCATCCCTGTTTCAGTAGCGGCCGGGCCAGAGAGGAGGACGGAGCGGCTGCAGCTGAGAGCAGGAGCAGCCAGCGCAGCAAAGGGTCAAGGAAAAATGTCAAATTACAAAGTGACAACACGGTCATTGTGAACAGTGGATAAAAATGAGCACTCTGAGCCGTGTCGGGTCCTTCAGGGTTACACACAGTTACAGTTAACTGAGCTGAACCTGATCTGGTTCTCTGGTTCTCTTTTAAATTAAAACTTTTGTTTTTGCTCAGGAACTTGATAGTCTTGATGAGCAACTGTTATGGCACCAGATCCTGTTTGGTCATCCTGAAGTCATTTCAACATTCACTGGCGGCTGCAATTCTTGTTAATCACGTGTTTGAGTGAAATGGTTATCGTCTTCTGTGTAGCAGGTGTGAGTTTTCTGAGAAATAAGTGTTGGTGGGTTGTGACGGAAAGTGTTGCAATGAGAGAAAACAATTGCACTGCAGTTCTCCAATGTCTACACAAACTTACACACACGATAAACAGCGAACTAGATTTTTTTTCGTTGCTATTCCAGGAGGGATGTGTGGACATTTGTGTAAAGCCAATTCTCTTAAGCCCTTAAATGTTTAATGATTTCATCTGAAATTTTTCTTTCATTCTTCGAGTGGTGCGCAGCACTTTTAACCTCCTAAGACCTAAACTCGTTCATGGCATGCATTTTTAATTTCTCTTTGCTATTTGGGACCTGATGAATGTAAAAACAAAGAATTATCTTTTTACCTGATGTAGTGTCTGAGAAAAATGAGATCCACACATGAGGACATTAGTTTTACATTTCGATCGAACAGTGGCAGTATAATGTCCTCGTAAGTGGATATCAGGCCCTTGTAGAGCAAAATTTTGTATTGTGGTCTAGACAACCCAAAATGTGATGTCCACACATGTGGACGTCAGGTCCTAGGAGGTTAACGCTTAAGTCACATAAAGAGCATTTCATTCTACTCCTCAAATAATAAATTAATTCAAAAATATCAAAATTTGCTTTAAAAGTTGAAAGGAAGTCCAAAAAAGTGACATTTAACAGTAACAGCATTGTATTTTATCCACTTCCAATCAATATGTTCTAGTGTTTTGCACTGAACCATGCCAGAGAGACCTATAATAGGAATGAATGAGGCCACTGGGAAAAGATATTCCTTTACAAAATGGGCGTCAGTAATTCCTCACTGGGAGATTTAAGTTGCTACAGTAAAACAGATGCTTGAAAGCTGACATGTTCACTGTTTCTGCAAGCCTGATGTCCTCAGGTTGGCTGTTCAGTGCTGTGACCCCAAGAGGTCAAATACACTACAGCTTAAGAAAACACCAGCAAATAGAAAAACGCTGAAAGGCACACAAAGCTCAATGGAATAAAAAAAGTGGAAATAGGAAAAATGTTGTAAAAGCTTGCAAAAAACCCACAAAAAAAACACTAAAGCACTCACAAAACACAACAGAGGTGTTTGTGGGGAGACAAAAACGTGACAGGACTGTGGTAGAAGTGACAGACATCAAAACATGTGAAGAATTGCACTGAATGTTCTTTAAAAAGCAGATGGTTCATCAGTGCTGTGAGGGAGATGCATGATTCATAAAATACTGTACATCAGGGGTCTCGAACTCCAGTCCTCGAGGGCCGCTGTCCTGCAACTTTTCCATGTGTCCCTGTTGCAACACACCTGAATACAATTAGTAGGTCATTAGCAAGACTATAGAACTTGACTGCAT
>VOQK01030844.1:8728-20920 GCA_015052645.1 Benitochromis conjunctus
AAAATGAAGGAAAACGCTGTCAGGAACATGCCAATGCAACAGGTGGTGATATAATCCTAACCGTGTAGAAATGTTGGCCAATCAGAAGTCTAGAAGCCTGGGCGGGAAATAGTAAACAAAGATGGCACATAGAGGTTGACGACGTTGGCGTCGGGATTTAGGTTGTGCGTCTGTGTAGAATATAAAAGCCATGTCCGGAGTTCACTGTGACGCCTCTGTCTTTCGAAATGGAGGGACAGTAACTGCGTGTGTATATGTAAGCATGTAAACACTGCAGATAGTAAAATTAACAGTAACATTATTTTGTCTAAGTCCACCATTGTAGCAATTCATTGCACCGAAACAAATAATGTGGCGCACAGTGTGACGTCATAAAAAGCTGCACACCTTTGACGTTGAGTTTTCTCCGTTTTCCCCGTCCACACGTAAACGCAAAAACTGATTTTTCGAAAATATTCACCCTGGTTGGAGTTTTTAAAAATCTCAGTTTTCAGTGATCGAAAACGCCATTTACGTGTGGACGGAAGGTGCAAACGCATAGAAAAATCTTTGTTTTCAAAAATACCCGGGTATGTGTGGACGTAGCCATAGGCTATGTTTTCTTATTTCTGGTATTTGAGTTTTGTTACAGCACAATAAAACTGCCTCTTTAAGTTCATCCCTCTGTGTCTCGTGGGTCCTACATTTGAATCCGCATCCTACCTGCCTCAGCATTAAATGACAGTTTGGTATTGGAGACATGCAAAAAGTAGATTTGGGGGGGTTAAAATAGAAATAAATAGATTTTGTTGATTTTGTGTCAAGTAGAATGACTTTTTTTTGTCATGGTCCCTGTGTCTTGTTTTGAGTTTTGGGGTTTTCTAGTTTGTGTTTTAATAATCTTGTATTGTGGTTCTTCATTCTGTATTAGTTGTTTGGTTTTCTGGTCTTCTGGTTATGGGGCGTTCTGGGCCTTTTATTTCCTGTTTGCTTTAGTTGATTTGTTTGTTAATTCCTTTTGTGTTCCCATTCATTTTCCTTCTCTCTTGTCCCCGTGTTTTGTCTTCTGTCTATGTCAAGCCTGCGGATCTCAGTGTTATTTCCTCTTTTATTTTGGTGGCCTTCTTGCCTCATCATCTTTATTCTCCCTCTGCTCTTTGTCATTTTCTCCCTCAAAGTTGTGTCCTTCCTCGTAGTGATTTCCTAGAAGACTCTGGAGTTTTCAAATATTTGGTCCTAATAAGTACTCAGCAATAAAGCTGTTTTTGAGTTTACTTCTTGTTTTCCAAGGCCTGAATTTCCTGGCTGGCACACAGTGGACCTTGACATTTTTTTGTCAAGGTCCACTTGAGAGAACAATTTTTTAAAAAGACCAAAATTACATATTCTGCTAGAATAGTTATGCTTGGGTGGGGTCATCACTGATAATGACTTAGTTCTCTAAGGGATAAATTTAATGAAATTCACCATCTATGAGTATGTGGCATATAACAGTGTCAAAATGTTTCTAAGGAATCTATTGATATAAACTTTTCTGAAGCAACTTTGTCCAGTCCAGCTATGTTCTCAGCTTCTGTCTGTCCAACTATGTTAACCTTAGGCTCTACCTCCAGGAACAGATACCATGCCGATCGACGTTTCAAAGCCAGCCGATCCTGAATGGTTCTGACTTCAAACATACCATCCTATCCTATCTTGGCACCTACATTCTACAAAACCATTCTTTTCTCATCTTGTCTAGCCCTTAATAAAGTGTCTCTCCTTTTCTCCTTCTACTTCCCCCAGGTGTTATCTGCTCTTTTCAAAAGGTTCTTTAGAAACCAAAGTCCTCAGGTCAGCTTTTGCATGAGTCTTATGTTCTGCTAAAAGCTTGACAGATTGCGGTTATGCCTTCTTCTAGGGTTTGTGTGCGTGTATGTGTGTGCGTGTGTGTGTGTGTGTGTGTGTGTGTGTGTGCGGTGACACAAGAGGTTCAATGTTTCTGACAGTTCTCAAGAGGGTCTGATTTTATTCCCAGTGCCAACCTCAGAATGTCCTTGGGCCTTCTTTACCCTTCACCAAGCCTGACCTACATCCCATGTTTTACATGTTTTTCTCACAACAGTGATGATAAAAGACATTTATCATTCAACCCAGAGCAGGAAAATAAAAGTTTCAATTTTCCCTTCTTCCTCTTTTTAGTTGTAGTTAATTAAATTACACTTCTCCTCGCCTGTTTTGAAAAAGAGAGAGAGTGAGACAACTCTGGCTTTCACATTGAAAGGAGTTTGTACTTGCTTGATTGTGCAGAGCACTTGAAATAAATGTGTGGTTTTGCAAAAAAATCAAACCTACAACAGAGAAAAAGTATAGTAATTATCTTCTGGTTAAATGTGTTTGTGAGCTTTCAAAGGACATAAAGAAGTTCAGCTGCTTAATCTTATCCACATTTCTGTGTTAATTTAAAGTTCAGAAAATTCTGAACGTTGTTGACATGCATGAATTGCGGTTTGTAAAGATTGTTCACCATTGTAAGAAAAAATATTTCTAGGTTAATTTTCTAACTGTCAGAAATCTGTGGTCCTTATTCATTGAGTTCTGTTTCTCAGTGTAGACAGATGTATGCCATGCTTCAAGCATCAGCCCTGCTGACCCATAGTATTTTATAAACAGGGAAGGTGTAAGGTGCATGGGTATGGGCAAATAGAAAGCCTTAAATCTAAATAAGACAAGCACACCTTTGCCTCACAGTCTGTACATTGAGCACAGACTGTGTGAGCAGCAGGATTTTAACTATTTCAAAGCCCAGAATGAGAAAAACACTGAGATGTAAGAATTGTCATCCTCTTCACTTTTCTCTTTTTGTCTGTTTTTCCCATTGCTTGATTGACTTTGTATTTTCTCTTTCAAAACATGTCCCTTTGCAAATTCATTTTCCTTTCCCTGCTGTTCTGTCAGTTTTTGCTTAACTGTTGTACCAGCATACATTTATGACTGTCTCCTTTTTTCTTTTAATACCTGTGGGTCTTTCTTGGCACTGCTTTGAGACAAGAAAGACCGTGGGTCTGAACACTTCATTTAAGGGCTCACCAAGAGCCTTTAAATGATTTTTCACTTACTATGTGCTGATACACCACTCTGATCATTAGCTATAATTCATCTTTGCCTCTCTTCCACTGCATGTCCTTTGTCTTGGCTCCCTTCTCTCACCCCCAACTGATTGCAGCTGATGACTCCCCCTCCCTAAGCCTGATTCTCCAAGTTATTTCTTCCTGTTAAAAGCGAGTTTTTCCTTCCCACTGTCACCAAAGGCTTTCTCATAGGGGGTTGTTTGATTGTTGAGGTTTCTCTTGCCTTGAGGTGACTGTTGTTGTGATTTGGCACTATATAAATAAAGCTGAATTTAAAAAATGTAATTGGACATAAAATGCAGCTTCGAGCTGAGACTCACAGTTTCTCTTGTAAAGAGCAGATAATCATTTTTAAGTCACATACACTATTAGCACATATGTTTTCATTTGACTGAAGAAGTGTTAGCATTAGACTAATGAAATATTAGTACAGTGGAGACTTATGCTGCAAAGTGGCAAATCTGACTGAATTACACCAATTACCCTGAAAAAACTACTGGGTGTATACACAAATGTTTTTTTACAAACATATATTGGAAAAGTATCTCAGATGTACATTAGCAAACAAACAACATGAAAAATATCTGTATATTAAAGCCTCAATGTTTGTGCTATCAAAGCTGGTGTTATTTGTTCATATTTGAATTTTTTTATTTCATTTTTTTGGACCGACAAGAAAATATTTAGACCACAGTAGTGATGTCGTAATGGAATTAGGTTATCAAATAAGTTTAGCAAGCTTGATTTATGAGCTTCAACCAAATGGTGTGCTGGTGCGACTCACATATACAGTACCTGCTAATTATTGCTAATTAACAAATAAAATAGAAAAAAATGAGATAGCCTACTGCAATTTCACACGCCAAAATTTAAGCACAAGTCGCAGGTCAATAATTCCATTAAAATGTGTGGAAAGTCACTAATATCACAAACATGGTGAAAAAAGTCCAGTTCAGGGTCTCAAATTAGCGAGGGTGAGGCCTAGCAGGTAGTTATTTGCTACAGCTGTCTCCGCTGCAACCATGCTGCTACGTTTTAGTATCCATTCGAGTTTCCAAATGGAAGAGCAGCAGAGAAAAAAAACAACAAAATTAGTCATCAAGGGGTGAAGCATCCATGCCTCAACGCACCCTTGCATAGTTATAAATGGGCTGTAAATACACTCATTAATTCTTTTAGGTTTGACATTTCAACATGGGAGTCTGTGGAGACTGGCTTGCATTTAGAGCCAAACTCAAGTGGCCAGAGGAACTGAAGCAGTTGGCACTTGAACTTTGTGTTGCTAACCACGACGAGCAATCTCATTAAGTAGATAATGCCCCCTTGTGCCATAAATTGTAATTTAATTTATTTCCTAAACACAACCTGTGTGCTGCCTTCACGCTGTCTTATCTGAAATGTAGACAGCAGGAAATTTTCATAGAGTAACACCTACCGGACACAAACCAGTCTGCACAGCAATCACAAATGCAGTCATGCAAATGTGAACATTGTACAAACTGCACAATCCTAGGATTTTTCCAGCTGACCTCTTTTAACCAAGGCTGTTTTCCATGGGATGACTTTGGTTACTGTATGCTCTGCAGAATGTTACAAAATACATGATTTTCACAATGGTTTTGTATGAAAAATCCAGAAGTGTTAAAATCCAAAAAGACACAAGACAGAGAAAAGGGAACACTTCTTTTCTTTCTTGTAATGAAAACCCACTCAGCCCCATCGATGGTCTTTCTGTTGTCGTCACCAACTGTCATAAAAATTTGATTACTTGGAGTATATGATCCACTCAGTTTCTCTTTTTCTGCTTCACCTTCTCAGTTTGACAGAAAAAACCGACTTTCTCTGATCTGATTGTGTCTGGCCTGAAATTCTCTTCACATGACACCCCTCTAGAAAACCAATAAATGCCTACAAGCTTTCTCCAAACACAGCAGCAGTAAACATGTTGCACTCAACCGAGACATGCCCCCTTTTTGACCTGTAATTGCAGTTTCCCCCCTCGGGTGAATCAGTGTAATTTTGGATTTGGCTCACTATTGCATCTCTGAGCTTGCCTCAGTGCATTTCCATCATGACAGACCTAAGACATGAACCATGTTTGAATACCTTTAAACAGATTATACTGTACATTACTTTATGGTATAATGGGTTAAATGACCGCCACCTATTTTGCATAAGGCTCTGGGGTTTTTTTTTTCAGATCACCCGAAGATGTTGATGCAAGCTGGCATGATTAAACTCCTGTCATCAAATCTGCTAATAATGAAAGTGAAGCTTGTGGTTTCACCCCAACATCCAGAGGGATCAGCAAAGTCCACATGGAAGCTTCATTAAACATAAGCTTCAGTAAATTTATATATTTATGCTGAAGCTCCTGACGGCTCATCCTCCTGCAGGTTATTCCAAAGAGACTTGCATGAGGAATCAAAGAGGATAGAAGAGCTAAATCCTCAGACATAGTGCATTTCTCATCCTTAAATATTTGCAGTATCTTAAGGAGACAGTCACCATGCAGCTAAGTGTGTGACTGAGCCCCTGAGTCTGTGGGCCCGAAGCAGTCAGTGAGTGTTTCTGCAATGACGCATGAGGAGTGTTGACGTCCGCTTGGTGTTGGCCTCCAGTCATGGCAGGGACATCGGAGTCCTCCTGGGTCTTGTGAAGCTAGGTTGTTGCTCTATTAGATCAGTGCACTAGTTCTCTGGTAGTGCTATCATGCCATTTACTTCCTGTGTGCTGAAGGCTAGTTTACCTCAAGCAAAAGACAAATGTATCAGCTCTGTTTGAGCCATACTGATGCTTTTTTTAAATTAATATATATACACATATTTCCAATGGCTTCTTTGCTTAAACCTAAAACTACAAACATAGGCAAGATGAACAGTGTATAATAAAGTTTCTTATAAAATTACTAATATTACATGTTTGTAACATAGAAGAAAAAACTAACAAATAGTTGCAAAGGTATAATGTTGAAATGATCAATAAATACAAAATTCAACGATAAGTTAATTAATACTTCATATGAAAACAATATGAAACCAATTAAAAATGATAACGGGATTCATTACTGGTAATGAACGTAACGTGATGCTTTTTCTTTATGTTTGTATTTATTTATTTATATTCTTCTCCAAAGTCTTTTAAATCAGGGGACAAAAATTATTCGTTTTAGGTGACATGTATAAAACAATTCCTTCAAAAAAGCCCTTTTTGCTTTTCTCCAACATAAAATGTTGGGATCACAGCAACAGATCCTCCAACAACCTTACTTGGCTCTGTTTCCTGTGGGTCGGTGAATGCACTGCAACAAATAATTGCAAACGTAAATGAAACGTAAACGTAAATCTGAAATGAAATGGTATGGCTATGAAAAACAGAAAAAAACGAAATTTGTTTCCTGGAGTAACAGGCTCTGTGGTTTAGGTGCTAGGTTTACTAAACACATCAAATGAGCATACGATCTTGATTGCAAAAGTGCACTGAGTGAAAGTTCAACAGACAATCTCCTAACAATGCAGTAAAAGAAAGAAAAGAGGAAGCCACTTCATTTCAATAAATGCCCAGAGTTCTACCAAAAGAAGTGCAAATTAGAGCGTTAAAAATGAGCTGACCTGATGTTTTCCAGATGTGCTTCTCTCTGGAAACAGGATGGCAACTCAGATCAGAGAGAGAGAGCTGAAGAAGAGACAGTGTTTTTGGGATAAAGGCAAAATCTTCTGTTAGGAAGTGCTGGCAGCGGTGTGCGGACTTGTCGAGAAAGCTTGAGTCAATATTACATATTGTAATATTCAGACATCTAGTGCACTTCAGGTCTATCTGTGTGTCATTAATTGCTGCATTTTGACAGACATTTCAATTTGTTTTGTAACAGATGCAATACCAGAGGGAGCAACGGTGTCTAAGCTTGGTATTCTTCTCCTCCCGCTCTCCGGTGCTCCACATTAAGTTCAGTTCAGTGAAGTTCTGCTCTGTTTAATCAAAATACCAATATTATTGAGAAGCAGAAATAACTGGGGCTCATCTCTAAACATGCAGGATGAAGACTCAGTGAAGAGTTACAGGACGGAGCCAAAGCTCCATGCTCACAGCTCTGAGCCATCCACCCATGCCGATTATGCATTCATTCTGAGAACTTCTCCCCATCTTATTTCAAAGGGTTATATGAACACTCCTAGTAGCAACATCAGAACTCTGTCATGCGCAAAGTAAGATATGTTTTTACTGTTTAAATTACACCAAATTTCAAGTAAATTGCAAGCTGCAAACTTTACTAAATCACATTTGTGTGATTCAATTATACCCTACCCTCCCAAAATTTTCAACTCTGATTGGAAGACTCTACAAATATATACACCAGCTGCAAATATGCCTGTGTCCACAACAAATGGACACTGTGTATCTTTAGTAAATAGTGAGAGCACCGTTTTAATCCTAAAAGAGGGCTTTGGGTGAATGGTAAGAGCTCCAAATGTACAATACAAATCACCATTTTCTGGAGTGAAAATACTCTCATATGATGCAAAGTGCTGTTCCTATTCTTGTTTAAACAATTCAGACCTTTGACTATCAGTTTACATTTCTAAGTCTATTTTCTCAACCACTTATCCATTAACATCACAGGAGACTCTGGATAGATCTCCAGCCCATCATAGGACTAACACAAGGAGATAGACTGCCTAGAAAAACTAGGAACTGAGAACTAAAAACATACTAGGAGATAACAACCAGGAATTTACAAGAGAAACGTTGAACAAAAGAAAACACAGCAAAAACACCTATATAAACACAGGAAAACAAGCGGCTAGGAAACACATGGAAACACAGCTGGAAGTGATAAAGTCTAACTGAACACTCTGTGCACAGGACGAGAGACTGTCAAAATAAAACAGGAAGTATAATAAACACAGAGATGAAGACTAACACACAGGCTTAGGGACCGGCAGGGGACAGACACGGGGACTTGACTGACTGGGGAGACAGAAAGAGAAGACCAAATACAAAGACAGGAGATAAACAATGTGACGGAAAGGCTGACTAAACACAGGAGAAGACTAGACACTGAGGGAGGAAAAACTCTAAGATTAATAAAAACTGAAGGCTAACCGAAACATCCTTTATACATAATATAAAATAACCATGAACCTAGGAATCACATAGAGTGTTCAAAATAAACAGAATAATGTCCACAGAAACACTGGGTCAACAGAACATCATGGGCCACAGTGTCAGGGTTGTGATATTGCACAGAAATTAGTTCGAATGAAGCATTTGGAATGAGAAAGTTTGTCTGCATTGATGTCTAATGGAGCCAAACAGGAATTACTTTTCAAGAATGCTATTCCCTCAACCCCCTATTGTACTGTATCATATATAATATGTATATATGTAATCTGTCTGGGGACACATCTGGCAGACAAGCTGCAGGAGTTTCAGTATTAATCACCTCCATGCTGAGAGAGATTGTCTGTGGTTTACTTCACCTTGTCTAAATTGCTGTCAGGTTGTAGCCATTGGTCAGTAACTCCCAATCATAAGACCTCTTCGTAATGATGTCTGATGTGCACACTGAGGCAATTCCATTTCTCTCTTTGACCTTTGTTGCCACATTTTTAAGCCAGTGGCACATTTTTGCATGAATTATGTAAATGAGGTTGTAGCCTGTAGTGAGGACAAACATAGCTCACGGAAATCTTTGTGTTCTACTACTGAGTAAGGCGTCACTGCATCAAGGCAAATCAGGTCTCCTGCAGTGTGTGTGAGTGACAGTGGGGGTGTTTGGGGGAAAAATACAGCTTTAGATGTGATGGGTGATATAAGAAAGCAGTTGTAGTCATGTGACGTAGTTGTGTTGTGGTTGATGTTTGGGGGAGCCTGGGTACATGACTCAGTGGGATGTCTAAAACTGAAGTGAGTTTACATCACAGATGTTGACACGTGTTTATATTCATATTTCTCTGAACTTCACTAACACAGAGTTGGCAGATTCCTCTGGTACAACTACACCGACAACTGAAATTGAACAACATAGCAACATTTGTAACAATACATTTTAATACTAGATAAAGATAAATAGAAATGGCAATTCTTTTAATGATGATTTCAGTAATTAAGGGTAAAAGAAGAACTGGCCTATGAAAATGTAGTTTCCAGCAATAAACATAATAGCTGGATGTGCCACTTGTGCCCCCCTGGATGAGATGTTGATATGTTCTTGGAACAGGTGAGAACCCACCCGGCAGTAGCCAGCCCACCAAAATTCCTCCATCTGCTGATAATAGCTTTCACCACGGCTGGTTATTGTAGCATAATGTGTTGCTTTGTCAGACAGGTTTTGTTTTGCAGTTAAATTTTTTCATGAATTTGTATACATTTTTTTTTACCTCACAGTGCAGTCAAACCCCCAAACCCCCAAAACAAAACACATTCGTCTAATTACAGGTGACCTACATAAGGTCACTACACAGGTGACCCTTTTTTTCCCTTTTCATTCGCACTGACACCTCTGGTGTAAACATCTGAACAACAACAGGACCAGGCCAACATCATAAAACATGCCACAGCAGTATATGCTGCAAATAAAGTTCAGGAATGTTTCTTCATCCTCCACTGAGTACTTTCTAAAACACGTTTATTCCGTTTTTGTGAAATAATTTTTAAATTAAATGAAAATAAAACTGTAAATTACAGTTTCCAGTTTTGTTCGACAGAGTGTAGAACACTACTGATGGCACAAATTTCCAGAAAGCTTAAAAGTCAACCAATTCTTTGAAGGTTTTCTAGGCAGTGTTGGCAAGTATTTTTACTGCAAAAAACATATATACTATTGTGACAAAGATGCATACGATTCACATCAAGTTTCGTCCCAAGATGCTGCTCTCTGTCCTGTGATAAAGATGTTTCCACCCTAAGAAGTAAAGTTTCTTCCTGGGAAAACTACATGTCAGTAAAAAATTCTTCCCATCAAGATGTTTCCTGGTGTAGTAATGATGTGTTTACCTTCACTAATGACATTTTCACAATCAAGTTAAATAGCCTACAGTGGCAAATATAGTGAAGATATCGTTACAAATATTTAAATCTCCGGAGTTGATGTTTTATAGTGTGAATTTATACCATCGCTCGTTGATCATTCTTCCTCCACCAAAACTAACTGATGCAGCACATTTTCTCTTTTTGTGTAATGTACATTGTCTGCATAATGTGTAAAGGTAAATCTCAACATACCACTAGGGCCACCCAGTAAGGTGTGCTGTTCTGCAACTTTACTTCTGACAATTATTTTGTTTCTACAAAAAACAAACCATTAAATAAAACTACCTCTTTACATTTATGTGGAAACATTGCATTATGGGAAGCCCCCACCAGCTTAGACCTATTGCATCTTAACTAAGGGAGGATTCAGGGTTACCTGATCTGGGCAGAACTGTAAGTTTTATCAAAAAGGAAAGTTTGAAGCCTAATCTTAAAAATAGAGATAGTGTCTGTCTTCTGAATCCAAACTGGGAGCTGGTTTCAGAGAAGAGGCACCTGGAAGCTGAAGGCTCTGCCTCCCATTCTACTTTAAATACCCTTGGAACCACAAGTAAACTGGCATTCTAAGAGTGTAGTAGTCTATTGGGGTGATATCCTCCTCTTATTACCAGCAACAGAGAATAGGAACTCAGTCCACAAGAGTGAAAATGTAAAGTACTGATTGCAGGGTATCTGCAGGTTTAACGAAGCCAAATCCAAGACTTTTTAAGACCCCTTTAAGGCTATTTTGAACAAATTTAAGACCTTACATTCACAGATTGGGAAAAGGGATGTGAACACCTTACCAATAGTTCTGTCCAAATCTTTAAATGCTGAAAACTAACAGAAACATCATAATTGCTCTGCAGAGCATGAAAGTGCACTTATTTTTCAAAAACAAACAATGCAGTACCAAAATGCTCTGAACTAAATACTGGGAATCTCAGTATGTTAAAACAAACTCAGTTTACATTTAAGTGTATATTGAAAACAACAATCGTATAGTGAATGCTAAATACAAGTAAACTGTGCTAAACCATTGTGGGACACACCACACGATGCAGCGTTCTCACTGTAGACTGACGGCTTTTCTTTATTGACAGACAACAAAAAGTCATTACTGCGGTTTTCGGCGGCTGACCCGCCCAGGACGCAACCACTCCTGTCAGTTCGTCTGTCCCTGTCTGCTCCCCGTCAGCCCGTCACTGTTAAATACAAAAACACAAAACACACACAGCTGTCACTGTGACAATCAGCTGTTCAGCCCGTCTCTGCCCCGCCCTGTGAGCTCACTGCATCACCTCGCCTCTGCAACAGGCCAGAGACCACGCCTCCGCCACAACCATCTTCCACAATTATGGAATAGATGTGAGTTCTTCAGTCTTTCCCTTCACCTCAGCTTCTGTTCTAGTTCACACATTTTTTCTCTGTATTTCTTCCTCAGTGTGTTGGATTTTGTGATGAGCTGGGCCATCAAGGTTCCACCATTCCCTTTAGCTTCTTCTGGAAGCTTATCAGCATCTCTCTGTAGGCTGTTTGACACCTGCACACCTTACCTAATCTCCTCCATGGTTTCTTGTGCAGCTTTTCACTTCTGTGTCTGGCCATCTGTGATTTTCTTCCTCTTTTGGCCAACTAGATGATCTGTGGATCTGGACCTTGCTGATGTAGCAGACACAAGTACCGTACTTTCCGGTCTACAAGGCGCACTTGAATATTAGCCGCACAATTTGAAATTACGAAAAAATCCTATTTTGTTCATACATTAGCCGCACAGGACTAAAAGCCGCAGGTGTTTTAATGTTTAATTATCATATGTAAGAGAATATACACAAAGGGGATTGTCAGGAAAGAGATGACTGTTTTGGAACACATTCTTTCTATTATGGGACACAGCCCCGTGAAAACCCACGCCGTGCGCCGCGCCGCAGACATCCGCGCCACAGACATGAGCCCCGCACCGCGCTTCTGGCGGCGGAGAGGGGAGGGCGACAGAGCGACTGCTCCCCCAGCCCCGGCGCGAGCCCAGCCCTGCTTCGCTTGTATGTAATTATACACATAAACCAGATTTCTTTAACATTTACCTGCAAAC
>VOQK01030849.1:0-14033 GCA_015052645.1 Benitochromis conjunctus
GGCAAAAGCTTAAACTGCTGTCAATGTTCCATTTCTGCGATTTTTCCCCACTTTAGGCGCTGTGTGATGTCATGGCATGCAGACATCTTTATATGGTCAGCTCAGGCACTCGGCTCTATTTGTTAACACAGAGCTCTGCTGTTCAAACCCTCTGTTTGTGAGGGGCAACCAATCGGAGAGCAAAACACTACAAACAACAAATTTAGCCAATGACACAACTCATTGTGTAGCGAAATCCTATTGTGAGGTCTTTGCAAGTGGCGTCCGAATGAACATATTCGAAATAATCCTCGTTTCTGATACTTACAAAATAACTTAATAGTTCATTCACTGTGACCTGAAACCAGCAGTTGAGCCCATAAACCCCATAAGGAAAGTGTTTACAGTTACAGTGAGAGGGAGTCTTCTCATAGGCTTTGATATATAGAGATATTTTTTAATCGCCCTCTGCTGGCCATTAGAAATATTTCTAGTTTAAGGCCTGGGAGGATGAGCCTCCACTGAGGTCCTGCACAAAATAAATAATTGCAGAGACTTTAATGGAGTCCAAGAAATATATTGAACTATAAATGTGCATAATAGATCCACTTTTATGGTGAGATATACCACAGGAACAAATTATGGTTATGCTTATGGTCATTTACTGCAGCCACTTGTGCAGCACCTGCACACGCTCTCATGTGTGCTCGGCCTGCTGGGTATTTGCATATGCAGATGCAGTTTATGGCTCGGCCTGTGTGTGCATCTCTTTGTGGGAGTGAGGAGAGAAATTTGTTTGTAGAGTATTATCATGTGCTGGTACAAGGCAGTAAGAGGTGCGCACAAAGGTACGGCATGTTTCTGGGAGATGTGGAGTGTGTGCGCCTGCATACTTCTGTGCGCCTGTGTGTCAGGGTGACCTTGGTACATAAAGGATGCTGACTGCAAGGATTGAGTTGTACTGGGGGAGGGAGAGACGGGAAGACATGACAGGCTGCTGCGAGCATCATATAGACCCGTCACGCAAAGGGAGATATTTACATTATTTAATTGTTCGTGTCATTTGAGGGTTTTCTGAGTTTCTGGAGGGATTTTATTATGCTGATACAGTGAAAGCAGAGGTAGCAGTGAAACTGGCGGTCACAAAAGGGTGTGTGTGTGTGTGTGTGTGTGTCTCAGTGACTGTGAGATTTCTCCCTCTGATATCAGAATGAAAAGGGTCATTCACTCTCCAGCACAGAGCCTTACAATAACTCCTGTCGATGCTTCCTGCACTCTTCCATCTTCATCCCTCCATCTTTCTTCTTCTCTTGTGTCCTGCTTATACTGTAGTCTGACATCATCCCCGGGCTTTGTTGTAAATCTTTTTTTTTGTTTGTTTCATGACACAAACCCTTGACCTCTTGACCCAGAAAGCATGCACGCACATGCAAAACAGCAGCCTTTAATTCAGTGAGGTTCCTTGAGTGTAAGTGGAGGTATTATACTGATGAAGTCTATTTCTGCATGTGAATTATTGATGTTTTTGCAGGCGTGAATTAAGTGTGCGTGAAGATGATGTGAAGATGAGCTCAGGGGAGGCGTTTTGTGCGCAGAGGGGTGACATAAAAGCAGATGTAACTGTAAATTTCCTCCTTAAAGACCCGATATTAAGCAGTGAAGGATTCTTAAAGATGGTTTAGGTGTGTAAACAACAGCATAAAAAGATGGCACTTCATTCAGAGATGGTTGGTTTCAGGCTGCTGAGTGTAACACCCGTCTGTGTTCTCAGTGGTTTGAGTGTTACGTCATCCAGCCTAACACACACATGTTGGTCTCTTCTGCCCCACAGTGGTAGCAACAAACTTTCCCACACGAGACGCTTCATACAGTTTCTTTTCTCACTTTTTTTTTTTCTCTTTTAGTTAATCTAATATTGTAATTTCCCTTTCACAGCTGTGAGAAACTATAAATACGTAAACGCAACATCCAGTTTCTGCATTTCTGCAAACTAAAGTGCTCCATTCCAATTAAAGCGGGAAGTCCCAAACACCTGCAGGCTTTTATTTCAGGTGATATCTCAGGTTTGTCACATTTTAGGATGACCGTTTACATATGCTCATCCACTCAATACTTTGAAATAATAGATCAATGAATTCCCTCCCTGTGAAAGCAATCGTGTTAAACTGTTCATTACTTTCATTTTGTGGTACTTTGGTATTTCATGTTTAATGTTATCAGACGTTATCAGCAACACGCCAAAGAGCACGCCACTGACAAAAATAAAACCTGGCTTTTATATAATCACATTATTATATAATTGGTATATAACTGCACTGACAATATTGATGATATTTTAAATAAAGGAACATATTTTGAATTTCATCATTGTCTGTAAAGTGGACAAATTGTTATGATGATACGTGTAAAGTTACTCATAGTTATTGTTTGTTGAATCACTTTGTCAATTCTTGGCAACATTAGCATCTTTTTGCTGAACTTGTAACACAGAACATCACCACTCCCACGTCTGTATATGTGTAGTAGCTTTAGTTAACTTTAAAAACTGACTCTGATCTAAGCAAGAGGAAAAAGATTTTGAGAGCGCCGGCCATAATTTTAGGACAGAAAGGACTCTGGCTAACGTAGTTCCCTGCATTGCCCAAACTAAACTCCAGTGGAAAGTACCGGACAGACACTTGGTTCTTGAACACATGTCCATTACCTCATGTTACCTGGTAATTGCGATGATCAGGAAATGAAAGAAAGAAACTCACTCCTACTAAAAGAACAAACCGTTTTTAAATCAGCGCGTTAAATCACACCAATTAAAATCAGCACGACAGTCAGAACAGATTGAGGCCGTGAAGTTTCTCACCCCACAAACAGCGCATCAGATTTGTTGTGGTTGTGTGTTGTTTTGTCTCGAGGTTGCTAGGACCGAGCAGCTTTTTCAGAGGTGACATGATAACTTGACCACAGAGGCAGACACACAGATACACACAATCCTCTGCGAGGTGAGAGCAGCTGTGGGACCCCCTGGCTTTATTGTGCAGCCTGAATCATGCTGAATCATTCTGTAATGTCTCCTAACACACACACACGCGCACATACACACACAAAATCTCTTGTGTCCAAAGCTTTTGAACGCACCGTCACAGTCAGCAGACATCGCTCAAAGATAGCCGTTAATAAATATCACAGACAGGATGCATTGCTCACTCATAGCAACAGAGGTAAACACACAAACACACTCACCTTCTTAACAGAGGTGCGCACTCGCAGACACACACACATACACATCATCAACAAATTCTGCCAACGTGTGCACCCACTTAGAACAAAAGTTATATACATGTGTTGCATGTGCGCGTGCTAATATATACTAATAAACATCTATTTTAACATGCTAAATGGTAATATACTGAATGTGCACAGGAAGATGGTTGGGTATCTCCCATGTGGTTTCCTTCTGAGTGCGAGGCAACCACACACACACACACGTGGCATACACACATTTCCGTCCTTTTAGTCTAATTTCTTTTATTTACTGCTTTTCTAACGGCGCACTGAGCAACGGCTACAGTCTGGTCGCTTGTTTCAGGGGAATGGAATTCACTGTTAGAGTGTCAGAGAGCGAGCGAGGTTAAAACTGAGCGAGAGAGAGAGGCATGGGGGAGAGGGAGGGCATCTGAATGGAGAGACGGACTCAGAAGTTTGTAGCTGCAGGAGTTTGTGTAGGAAGTTGAGAGATGCTGCTGGAGGAAGGAAGGGAAGAAGTGAAAGCAGGCCGAGGATCGTCATGATTGTGTGAAAGCGTCTCTGCGTGGATGCTGCTAGCGTTGGGACGTAACCTGGAGGGGTTCAGTTGTTGGACTTTCAGGAACTTTACTTGGTTGTTATTTAAGTGATATTTTGTGGAAGTTCAGACAGACGAGGAGCACTTTGTCATCGCTCGGTACGACGAGATGGATTTTCTGTCAGACCCTGATGTCATAACGCCAATCCTGGTGGTGGCTTTTCACTTTCTGACTGCAGCTGGGTTTTGGTATTACCGCCGCCGCCGCCGTCAGATGCCCATCGCTGATGCAGGTAAACTGTCACTGTCAACAACAGTTTTCCTCCTCTGCCTCCTCTCGTTCCTCCTCCTCACTGCTTCAGTTATGATTTATCTGTCAAGATCCATGTGCTTCCTGTTTAGGCTCCGCCTCTTCTCCTTCTTTGTTAGCATGTCAGTGTCTTTTTTCCCCTTTTCTATCTGTACCTTTGTAATATGTGTTTGTATTAAGCGTACAGTTTTTCTATTTTAGCTGTAGTGGAATGTAAAGCAGCTTGTGCTGTACGAGCATGAAGGTTCCTCCGGTTTCATCTCCTGTTACACTGAGACACTTCATGGTTTATCTGCATGAGCCACTGGTGGAGAATCCATGAAACGGATGATCTATCATCACATTCATGTGCGTCTTCAGCTTCTTGCATGAGCAGCTATGCTCTGTTTCAAACCCTCATACTCTAGAGTAAACAATGAAACGCTGTGTTGCCAGTAAGCTGCTAAGTTTGGTCATGTGTCCAATTATTCATACCTTTGTCCTGCATTAGGCGAATTCCTTTTGGGTTTTGTAATGTAGCCTTTGTGCTAACGCTCCTTTAAAGCCTGCTCGAGTTGCATAATAATACTGTACCTGTCTAAAGTCTGGGATAACTACATGGTTTTGACATGTTGATGGTAACCTTTACACACACGCTCAGTAGCTGCTGTATCGAAGCTTGTGTCTCATGACCGGAAAAACTGAACCAATTCCTATGTTGGGTTTTGGGACTCTGGCCCATTTTATCTGACTGCGGTGTCTGACTCTGATTCACGAGCAGAGGAGTATCTGCCATGATGTCACAGTGTGAATCAATGAGGTCGATCAGTACTGAGGGGGTGAGGTCAGATCATCTCTTATCACCGGATTGAGTTGTGGTAAGAGATCAGTGAAAAGGTCTATGGGAAACATGGCCGCTATGAAGATGATTAGTGATGGAAGGTGAACTCAATGTAGGATTTCGCTGTGGATCATCCTTTGTAGCATTTTCAGATAGGTCAGTTTAGCACATGTGGTTTAGCATTTACCTGCTGAAATAAGCAAAGTCTTTACTGAAAGTGCTGTTTCTCCTTAACCTGGATGATTATTGATGGACACAAAAAAATGTGAGGTGTGATTAGAAAATTAACGCTGCTAAAAAAACAAGATACTATAAAAATGTTTCCTTACACATATGTAATATTTTCTTTGAGTGCACCCCCCTCTGCATGGCTGCAAGGTGGTGAAAGTGTGACCAAACCCTGACGTTTTTGAAGCTCATTCAAAGACGGATGTGAGCTGAATTAGGTGTAAGTGTCACTAACAGATAATGCACCTCATAATACGTAAAAGAAGTGTTAACACATTCAGGTGCGTGCAGTTATTCGGTCACATGTGGGTCTCACAATGACTGTGCACTTTTAGGAATGCGACTACTTTAGTCATTTGGAGATGTTGGGTGTGGTTGGACGTTATGAAGCATCATATTTGACTTTCGTGTTGATTTGCTTGTTGTCTCCAGTTTATAGAGGAGCTGCTAATGTGTAACACAGCTGCACTGTACACGTGTGTGTGTTGATGTTGTGTTAACTTATTTTTCTCCCGCACAGGAAACGCAGCCTTTCACAGTGGTGGGCCAAACATGCCAGGGCGTGTGAATGCATAGGTTTTTATACAGAAGGTACATGATGTGGTTAAAGTTGACCAAATACTTAAATGTCAGTGGTTTACACTTTCTTTGCTTTTTACTGAACGCAGCGTGTGTGGTTTACAGTGTACAGCCTGTCCAACAGCGCCGCATCAGTAAATAACATGTCTGTCTGTGTTACCAAAGTGTTACCAAAGTATTTTAGTAGTAGTTTAGCTTAACTTAAATTAAATTTCATTATTTTGACGCTATCAGGATTTAGAGGCTTTGGGCAAACTGGACAGAGCTGAAAAGTAGGCGGCACTATTGTATTGCTGTTGTTCTCAAGACAAAATGACAAAGGAACTCGATGTATTCATGATTTGGAGGGAATTTTCTGTGAGATGAACATTCAGGTCTTTTGTGTAAAAGTCTTCCAAAACGTTTGAACTTTCACAAAACTACTTGGCTTGTAATTAAATGACTGATCTGTCTGTCACCGTCTACCTGAGACACATTTTAACCAGTTAGATCGGATCTACGAGCTCTGTAAGCGTACAAGCAGTGCGGCTGGCTAAAAGTGGCATGTCAGAAGATTGTGTGCATAAGTCACAGACAACCTTAAAAAAATAACTAAATATGTAAAACCTCTCATAGTTGCAGCCATATTGGACTGTAGTTCTTCACAGTTAGCTTATTGGTCTGAATCAGCTATGATTTGCTTGAAAGTGCTGAAGTCTGCTGGAGTGATTTTCAGTTGTCAGAAAATTAGAAAATTAAATCGTCTCACTCTAAAAAGCAAAGACACTAAAGTGAAAACAAGCTAAAGCAATGTCTGCTTTAATGTCATGACCGCTGAACGGGACGATGAAGTCTTTATTTAGATGTGGGTCGATAACAAAGCCACAGTGACCCTGAATCAGCTTCGCTTCCTAACAGGGATTTTAGAGTCGCTCTGACCCGAGCAGATGAAGTATGTAAAACTAATTTCAATTGATTAAAGCCATGTGTAGAAACATTAAAGGTGCTGACCTAACATGCAACGATCTAGTATATAATGCTCAGTAGGAAACATCTCCAGGAGGACATGTACAGTCGTTGTGTCCATTTAAGCCCTCAGGCGTCTGTCTTTTATGGCCACAGGAGGGCAAATTGAATGTGATCTTAATCTGCTGAAGGCGCTAACTGAACAGCTGGTTAGTGTGTAACTGGGACATCTTAGCTACCCAGCAAAGAGAGTTTAGATTTGAAAACTGAAGAAAATGACAAACTGCCAAATATTTAAAATGCGATGTTTGTAGCTGCCAATGAAAGAGACAGAAATGGGAAAAGAAGCGGAAGGAAGAAAAAAATGAAAGAGAAGGGACAGAGACTGGTGCCAGGCTTCAAGTGTCACCAGAAAGGGGCTAAATGAGCTCTGGGAAACAGGCCGGCTGCAAGAAAAATGGAAAATGAAAGAGAAAGTTAAAGAAGTGACAGACAACCAGGCAGGCTAGAAGAGGAAAAGCAGGACACTTGGAAGCATCCCTCACTTCCATGTTTAATTTAAATTGAATCAGAGGAGGAGAAAGCCAGAACACCGGAAGACCGGACAGAAGAGAGAGTGTGTTGGAGATTAGTGGCGATAACGGCAGAGAAGGAGGGAGCGAGGGATAAGCGTGCTGCGTGGTATTAGAGGCGTAAGCTCCGTCTGGTGTTTTTAGTGTGGATGGTCCCTTAGTGACAGAAAGAGAGAACCACGGTGAAGACTAAGAGAGGAGGAGAATACCAGAGAGGAAGAGGACACGACATGAGGAAGGATGGAGCTGAAGGAATAAGGCTGCTGTTGGAGGGAAAGGGAGAAAAGGGGAGGAGCTTGTGTGACTCTGTCTGAGCTTGTTGTGACTGTAAGAGTGTGTGAGTCACTGTCTGGCCTGGATAAGTGTTTGTACCTGTACTGTACAACACTGTCCACAGTACACATCCTGCAAGCATCAGGAGCGTGTTTTAATGTCCGCCTTTACTCTGATGGCCTTCCTTACTGCCTGGCTCCTGGGTCCGGGTCACATGACCTGTCGGTGGATGTTGTTTGACTCAGAGCTTTTAGCCAGAGCAGTGCAGACTCATTGCTTCCACACAGCTGAGATTATTCAAGCCTGCATTGGTGCTGTCTGGCACAGCTGAGCTATTTTAAGAACGAGTGAAGAGGCTTCATAACAATGTGCGTTTAGTCTGTCAGCTGTGAGGATGCCACGCAGAACACTCTTTTATTTCTATATTTTATTTTTTTTATTGCTGGGATGTGTAATCACACGTCACGTGTTGAATACCAGCCAATTGAGAGCTAAAGAGCAGCTAGTGGGCTCTTATTAAGCACTCACCGAGGGGCCTGGATCACAGCTGAAGCTCAGATCCAGGCCCGGCTCAGTTGGCCTCATCGTCTCATGGCTGTTACATGCACTGACTCGTGCACCAATGAGATGAATGATTCCACTCAAACTGGTTTTCCTGTCAGTATTTAATTAAATCGCTTTAAGGACTAAAGTCCGCCTCCTTTTCCTCGCTTTTCTTCTAGCTAGCAGGGCTGTTTTTACAAAACACAGCTGGGAAATTTGTGCGTGCCTCTTTGGCGAAGGAAACTTGTGATATCAGTAAGCTGGTGGCGCTGCGGCTGCTTCTACATCTGGCTTTTTTCCGCCTTGAAAGCAAAAGAAGGCATGGGTGTTTGCAAAGCATGGCAGAACAAGCCTTAATTGTATGAATGCTTTTGTTTCCGAAACATTCAGGGAGTGGATTACATCATCCTAAGTGGACGTGGCTGGAACGAAAAAAGACATTTTTTTTTATTCTCGGAAACGACATCACTGCGGGACACGTGCATATGCTTCCCTTCTGAAAAGGAGTCAGCTATACGAGAAACGCAATTTGTCCCTCAAGGATTTTAATCGAGAGTTTCCTGCGTACGCATTGAAGAGGAAAGGCAGAAAGAAAAGGGAGAAAACAGAGGAGATGAACACACGAGCACCCCTGCAGCTCTGCAGAGCCACCGTCAGCTGCAGTCAGAGAACACACCGTCTGTTGTGGCCTGCAAACGGAGGGCGAGCGAGCTGCAGAATAAGTGACACACAGAGAGCGAGAGAGAGAGTCATAGCTTGGTGAGGAAGTGAGATTAGGGAGTGAGCAAGGAGGCTGTCCTTTTCATACTCAGGGGAGGAGCTGCCAGCTGACTTTGACACACACGTGTGTGAGAGCAACTGCGCTTGGGAAAGAGTGACTGTAGGCCGGAGACATGGCAGCGACCGCAGGGATCAAGGGAAGAGGGAACGGGTGAACCACAGAGAGAGGGAGAGAGTAGAGCTGAGACTGAAACTGGTGGTACCGGCCGGTGCTCTCCCGTCTTTCAGTTTTGGATACATGGGGGACAGCTTGTTGCCAGAAAGACGTCTCACTGCTATAATTATCTGACTTCTGTCTCGGATTATGCGTCACTGACATCAAATCAAGGTCTGAATAGAGGAGGAGTGAAACATTAGAACATGTGGCCCGACTACAGGAATGAGTGTCATCTGAATGCTCACCTGTACTCGCTCATGTGCTGTGCAGGTCAGTGTGAGCCCCTACATGCGTGTGTTTGTGTGTGTACAGTACATGCCAACAGGGAAGCTGCACAGTGTGTGCAGTGCGTGTTTACATGTTGCAGAGTGAGCACGTGTTTGTGTGTGTGTGTGTGTGTGTTTGAACAGTTCCCATTTATGCACATGGCGGTGACAGCAGTTATGCTAAAGGTGGTCTCTATTAATCATTAGTTGTCTGAGCACAAAGGATGAAGTGTGTGCTTGTCCTGTGTTTAGATAGCCTGGAAGGGGGTGTGTACGGCTTAACAACACACTCCACAAAGTGTTTGCCTTTCTGTAGCTGTCGCACACATCTCCACATGCCTCTGTTTTTTTAAATCTTATAACACACATATCTGGGATTACTAACCCCAGCTGCCACACCTGGATGAACCTGATGAGTCATTACATGATCATTAAGGACTTGTAACCTAATAACTTAGAAAACTTGAGCATTTCCTCTGGGCTAACAAGCCAGACTACCCGGGCAGGTTTTTGGAATCAAGGCGTGTGGCAGTGGTGAAACTATTTTGCAAGAGATGTTGAAATATGCGCTCTTTGCTGAGAGGCTCTTCCCTCTATGTAAACTCCTCAAAGGGGGTCACTCTGTGTGTGAGTCTGAGAGTGTCTGGGTGGGTTTGTTATGCAGGGTTGCCTTTTATCCAGTACTGGTGTTTGACCCAGTAAAGCCTAAATTAGATTTTCTCTTTTTGAAATCTCAACGTCTGGAGGTGTTGGAGCTGTTCAGCAGCATTGTGGAGGTCTGCCTGAGAGGGTGTGTGTGTGTGTGTGTGTGTGTGTTTGCATAGGTGTGGGTGTCAGAGAGATAACAAGATGCTTTAAGAAGGAAGTGATACTCTTTCCCCATGGTCGCGCTCTCGCGTGGCGTCACCATGACAGCACGTAAACAGCAGACGGAGAAGTGAGGTACCTGGAGCAAGCTGTTTTCTGATTGGCTGATGCTAATTCCATTCAATATAATGGAGGGAAAATCCTCTTCAGCTCTCATTTGTCCTCATATGATAAAGTATAATATTTAAAATGAATGTAGGCATATTTTTATTCCTTTATATGGTAATTATTTCTAATTTACTGTATTTGATTTCCTAATTTGTTGGTAGATTAGCTTTATCCCTCTGGTCTCATCCAGTCTTTCCATGATTGGATTTCCAACTAACAATTCATCATGTCATGCAAAATAGAAATATGAAGAAAAAATATGTATACACACCAGTGTCATACAAAAAGACAGTTGTGATGTCCACAGCCACGTGGGAATGGTAACGTGGGAATCTTATACTTGATAAACCCACAACGATTTCATTTTCAGAAGCACTGAACATGCATACTAACCTATGCTTATATATCTACAGTACATATACATCAATACAGCTTTGCAAGTGTCAACTCCTGCATCCACAAGAATATCACTTGTACTGAACTAGCATTCTGTCTTTAGTAATAATCTGTTCATAAGCTACTTGAGTGATCTTATAATTGTAGGCAGCCATTTCTGTTGAGGGTAATGTGGGATTTATGGTCCAGTGTTTTTATATCTCTCCTTACTTAGAGATTGTGTGAATTCAGCCAACACAGAGGATAAAGATGTAGTATTGTGCAGGTTTACAAAAACCAACAGTGTGTACCCAAACAGTGATGACGATGTGCAGAATGCCGATTGGTGTGAAAAAACATAGAAGAAGCTACTTTAAGCTCCTCCCTTATCAATTTGGGATTGCTACAGCAGTTAGCTTCGCTTGTCTGATTTGGCAGGTTTTTCTTTTTTTGTTATTTTTTTCTTATGCCAGATGCTCTTCATCACACAAACCCAAAGAGGTTTGACTGCACACAAGAAGTGTCGCCACCTGTGAAAAGACTTTGTTGTTTTTGCTTTCAGTACAAAGTTCTTCACATTTTGTGACTTTTATTATCTTTAGAACTAATCTGGAGGACGATCAATGGCGACCATGAGCAATAGTAGCTCACATTACCAGTCTTTCCACATACTTTGACACTGACCCCAGGTAAAGCTACACGGCCTCTGGAAAGCCCTGCGTAGCACCTACAGGCTACTAACGTGTAACCATGGCAGCACTTGAACCTGGCTGCGGGCATGCAATAAGGCGCGATGCAATCAACCAGTAGTTACTGAGCAGAAACTTAGAAAATGTTTTGTTTGTTTGTTTTTTTTAAAGAGTGGGGTGCAAGAAATACGTTAAAAATGTATTAATAAATCAAAAGAAAAGAAAGGAAAAGATTAATAATCAGTTTGTCAGTGATGCCCATTTTTTTTTATAATTTACAACTTGAAACTACTTTTTACTTTTAACTTTGACCAGAATTATAATGGATTTTTTTATTCTACATTCACATGTATCCAAAACCATGTGAAGAGGCAGTAACTGAAAGGATGTGGTGCTGTTTTTTTTCATCAGGATAAAGCCAGATACTTAACTGTAAGGCGGGAAAGGTCTGTGTTTCCTCCCAGACAGGCTGATATGAACAGAGGAAAGCTGAAGAGGCTCCGTTAGTCTGTGTAAAGACCAAGAGGCTGTGGTTGCGGTGAGGAGATGATGTGTGGTGGGTCAGCATCAGGCTCTATTCCTGGCCTGGCTGCCTCACTCCTCTGGCCTGGGGAGGACGCAGCCTGGAGCTGTGCCTGGCTGCAGGTCACACAGAAAGAGAGTGAATCAGAGAGAGAGGGGAAAAAAACCTCTGCAGAAATGTAACGAAAGAGAGAAAGAAGCAAAAGAGTAAATTTTGCACTCAAAATAACTGGTGAGGCAGAAAAGTGAAAAGATCAGGATGAGCGTCAGGGATGATGTCACCCAGATAAAATATGCAGTAAAAATCGTGCATTCATGTTTGTGGACGTTTAAAGAGGCTCTTATCAACAGGACCTCCAGCTGTTCTCCATGAACTTGGAGACTGAGTCTTTTTGTCGTGTTCAGTTCCACGTGCAGCTTCATAAAATAAGTGTCTTTTAACCAAAAGTGTGTGACCTCTTCATCTACGTAATGCACTAAATAAATCGCAGCGGCTGCAGCATCTTTGCAGGATTTGGATGATGTAATTAACCCCTCTCTCTTTCTCTCCTTCCATTTCTTTTTGTTCAGATGAGCGTGACAGGGTGCAGAAGAAAACCTTCACAAAATGGGTCAACAAACATCTCATCAAGGTATGTATCACTGACTTCTACTGCTGGGATTGCTCATCTGGGATTTCCAGGGTATTTTACAATGAATGATAACAGTTCTGATTACAGATCTTCAATAGAAATCACACTTTAAATTGTAACAACTCACATCAGTCATGTTTCCATGCTGGTTTGCGTACTGTGTTTGAAGTTAGTGCTCCACACTCTGACCTCCTGTACCATCTCAGACAGCATTTATTTGATAAATCAATGAAGTGAGCAGTCTTGGGTCATCTGTGCATCTTCAGTCCAGCGGGAGCAGAGCAATGGCTTCAGAAAACCTCCTCTAGATGTTCCGCCTGCAGCTCTTCCTCTCATTCTCACGTCTTCTGGCATAAAACTAACAATATATATTTTTTCTACTAAGACTTCCTGCTGGTCCCATTCTTCTCCATCCTTTTATCTGAGCTGTCAGCGTTGTTGCATCAGGCCGGTGTGTAACGATCAGTGTTAATGTGACTGCGTACGAGCGCACTGCTCCATCGATGGATGAGCATCTGTCTGCAGATGTGTTTTTATCACCGTTAGCGGCTCTGAAGCTACAGCTTGTTAAATGCCTTTCCTCCCTAATGTTTAACAGAGGAAACACAGTTGAGAATGAACTGAACAAGAGTCCTAAATGAATATTTGAACGCGGTTGTGTATTTACAAATGCTTAGAGGAAGGCAGATATTTAATTATTTATGGCTACGTGTTTGAAAATGTTTGTTGATTTTTAGGGCATTAGAAAAGAAACAGCCCATTTTAATAAATGTGAAGGAGCAGCTGTGAGAGCCAACATTCATGTAAATGATATTCACTGTTCTTCCTTCGCAATGCAGGAACCAAAGTGCCATAACACCCTGGAGACTAAATCCCCAGCCTGCCGGCCTCCATGATTGGAGGCCTGCAGGCCTTCAGTCACGCTCAAATATGAAATTAAGCTGAAAGTAAAACATTTGTCACTTGAATATATATATTTAGTATATATCTCTTTCTATAGGCCACAAACAGCTGCCCGTTCTGTCTGCATAGCGTCACATCAGCGTTCATTCACACAGTCACATCCATAAAGTACATTATGTGTGCCATGTGTCACACGGGCCGTAAGGAGAATGCAGAGTATTTCTGTCACATGACCCGGGCAGGGAAACGTCTGTCTGACCCCATAACTCTGGAGCAACTGTCGTCAGAGCTGCCCAGCCTGAGAATGTAACTCTGTATCAGCTGGCACTGCTAGCCAACGCCGCCTGTGAATGTAGGTCAGAGATGAAGAGGGAGAGATGTTAATGATTTTTTTTTTCTATTTTTTAAGAGCTGGAAATTCAGCTTATATTTTCTAATGGGAGGTCACGTCATCTGTGCAGTCGTACAAACGCAGAGCTGAAAATATTGTTTGAATGATGACTTAATCAGTTACTTTACAACCAATGGAAGGGCAGTAATGTCACAGCGTATTAACCTGCCAGTGTCAATGATTCAGGAGCCGGTTTTAGTTGAGAGATGATCCGCTGTGTCACATTTTTTTGAATCGTATTAATTCATCTTAATCAGCGCTGGTTTCTGCACAACAGTTTTGTGTCGGACCTTTAGGCAGAACTCATAATGACACT
>VOQK01030849.1:21541-32532 GCA_015052645.1 Benitochromis conjunctus
TTCTCTTTAAACTCTGTCTTTTCTCTCTCTAAATCTGTTTATGGTTAAAGAAAAGACGGTCTGATGTGAAGTCTGCATTTTTCATGCTAAACCAGCATGGTTTGAGCCTCCACTATTCTGGCCTGTCTTTAACAGCTCCTGTTGAAGACAGCGCCCTCCAGAGGATCATTTCACGTCAATAAAACTGCTCTTTGTTTGGACCTCACGGCACTGTTGATTGAGATCGGCTTTATTTGCACTCACTGCTGCCTTCTTTGTTTTTTCTCTGTGTTGCAAAACTCTGAATTTAATTTCCTGTTTCACCATCTTTACGATTCTTATCTCTGCTCTCTTGTTGCAGCCCAGAGAAAAGGGGCGAATGAGATTTCATCGACTGCAGAATGTCCAAATAGCGCTGGACTTCCTCAAACAGAGACAGGTAAGCTCACATGTGGAGACGCACACAGCATTCGTCTTTATCACCCTTCTGGATGATAAATATTCTTCTTATTAGCTTGATAACCCTTTCATGAAACAGGACTGTCCTTAATTTGAGCACATTTCTATATAACAGCTGATCAGGAAAAAAAAAGCATTTTCTACCCTTTCTTTCTTTATGAAGTGTCTTTTTTGTTTGATTATATTTTAAAGTAGTGCTGTTGTTGTTTTTAAATCAACCAAATAAAACATACATGCCATAGGCTGTATGAACCCAGTGTGAAGTGAGCGGCTGAAATTAGCTTCAGACATGCTTGAAATAGTCTCTCTTCTGATTTATTAACCTTGTGTAATGTTATAAACTGTATTTTGTGAGTTGTGTAGTTGATGATGTCAGGGCATAATGTTTCTCTGCTCACAGCTGTCAGTATAATGATAGATAAGTTCATTTTACACAGCTCTAAACAGGTGCATCCGGAGCTCGGTTAAAAGAAATTTGCTGTAAATTCTGCACAGTTTGCAAAACTTAACACTTATACATTCTACATACTAGTACATACGAGTACATACTAGTACATTCTCGCAGCGCGACGGCTATCTTAAGAAACCACTGAAGGTTATTTTGAATTTTCAATTATTGTTTTGTCCCTCACAACTAGGGCTGTGCGATTATGACCAACATTTCTCATCCCGATAACGATATATATCGTAAAATAGTGCATTTTCTGTCAATTCAGTGAATCTCGGGCAGCTCGACTTGTGTGAAGTGTTTTCAGTTGGGCGTTGTGTACCTGGAGTCGAGTGTTTTGACCGATGCATGAAGCTATACATTTTTACATATAAGTTGTTTCTTTGTAAATATTTATTACATGGCGTGCTGCGGGGAAAACTTTTCAAGACTTTTCATAACAAAACCATGTCCATGCTACAGAGGTGGCCCCTCGTTTAGGAATAAGGTCGTCGATTTGTTTGGACTGGTCCTTCTGTTTGGAGCTACCTGGTTCTGCCTCATCTTCACTGGCCATGCTGGTATTCTCTGTGCCTGCATCCACGTGCTGACTATAAGCACCATTTATAGTTACTTTTTTAGTTTTTATTTGAGGTCATTTGTTTGATGTATATTCTCTAATTTGTTGTTTGACAATAATGTATATCACTTCCGTTTATTTTGAAAAGGCTCAACAGGATCTTGAGCTTTATTGTGAAAGGTTTATGTGAAAAATAAACAAGCGGACGGCGGAGCCACACGATGGGTTTACTGTCATTGTTGCTAATGAAAGTACACGTAAAAACAGTCGCTTGTCCGTCTGTAGTCTGGTTATTTTAAATATAAGAGGAAGTCACTACAGTGACTATCAAAACCATGAAAAATATTGCCGTAAACCGTTTATTTTGCGACACCACAAAACAAACGATAGCCTATAATATAAAACGATAGATGTTTTCATATCGTCATATCGCACAGCCCTACTCACAAGTTATTCTTCCATTGTTTATGCACAAATTTCACAACGTTACATCTTCATTAGCAGCTCAGAGAAACGACACAGTGACCGTCTCTGCTCATCCCACAGGAGTACTGAACAAATGCCATGCTAACTTACAGTACATTAAAAACATGCAATTATCTTTGCTTTCACTGAGATAATGATCCGAAAGATGCGTCCGGCACCCCACGGCCGACACGATCATGAATCTCCGCTGTGCTCATGTGTCCACGCAGTAACATGGTTAGCTAATGTGTTATACATTAAGCTCTCCGGGGACACGAATGGGACAGCTGCTAGTTTTAATGTCACTTTTAATGCCATATATTGTAATAATAATATATACCAAGGTAAAATATTTCAAAATCAAGGCAAGTGGTTTACTAAATGTAAAAACCCAAAGCACATATCAGATGATATGAAGTGGCTCGGTGTAAGAGAGTGTAAAGTATCATTAACAGTCAAGTGCAATGGTGTTTTAATTTATATGGCAGCGCAGGCTCGAAGTAAAAATGGTTAACATGAAGTGTCATGTCTCCTCCTCCTGTTATGTCTTTTATCACACAGCATCAGCTGTTTTATCTGCTCCTCTCTGCTCTGATCTCTTCCATTGTTTCCTTCCTCCCTCTCTTGCTGCCTCAAATTAATCTCTCAGTGTCTTTCTCCTCCTTATCCGAACAGTCCCCATCTTTCTTAAACTGCCTCCCTTGTCTCCATCTCATTCCCCAGAGGGAGGAGGACTGACCTTTTCTTCTTAGTTCCATTGCAGGTCTGATTAAACAGCCCGGCTAGCTGAGCTTAGGCGGAGCTACATGATTTAATAAGGTCTCAGAGAGCTTTGTACAGTTAATGAGCATGATAGATGAAGCGGAGACCGTTATTAATAATACGTTGTGTTTTCTCTTGTCTTGAATCCAATCACGTGTTTTGGTGTCAGAAACAAATACTCTGGTCTGTATTCTAGGTCAAACTTGTGAATATCAGGAACGATGACATCACCGATGGGAACCCCAAACTGACGTTAGGACTCATCTGGACCATCATCCTTCACTTCCAGGTCTGTGTCCTTCACTGGCTTTCCTGCGGCTTCTGGCGCTTTGCGTTCTCGTCTGATTTGTAGTCGATGCGGTCAAACCAGCATCTGCAAAGTCCTTAAATTGAGCATTAGAGGAACATAATGGGCAGGAAGGCTTTATAATGATGTAGTACCACTAATTAACGACATAATAACCAAGTTATGGTTTACATCATTACTGCTAACTGGGGTTTAAATGGATTTAAAGGAAAACAAATTGGTCCACATATCGGCGTTACTCTGTAGCTACTCGGCCCAGAAGTCGGGATTCGAGTTTTATTGCTGCCATGTTGAGCTTAGCTGGACATTTGCATCCTGGCAGACCAGCTTATAGTTATGCAACTGAAGGATCGTTTGGTGTCCAGTAAGTGGTTAAAACAAAGTGTGTGTGTGTGTGTATTCATGGTCTGCTGTGGAATCTGATCAAGATGCATTCTGGATATTAATTGCATTCTAGTTTTCTTCAGTGCCTCAGTTATCATTGAGCAGATTCATATACATATTATATTATTTTGCCCCAATCTGAACAAGACCAGGTGCACTAAGGCACTCAGGCTTATGTGTGACTTGTGTATAACTGATGTTGTTGCCCTGAGTATGTCTCATCTCTGAGCCGGGCCTTGCTGGAGTACTTCATCTTAAACCGATCTTTTGGATTCATTTTGGAGCACACAAAGCAACATGTTAACTTTCCATCAGAGCCCTTATCCTGGATTTGCTATGTCAGTCATTTAGTCCCATCCCTGTAATCCCACAATAAAGACAGCTTCAAAGTTAGACCAGGAGTTCCTGTGTGAGAAGTAGCCATAAGTAAATCGCAGTGTGTGCCCTTTTCTGTGGTGTTAGGTCAGGAGTTTGTGGCTAGATGTTATTAGGTAATGATATATTTAGTTTTAGGGGTTAGTTGTCTGTCCTGGGAACGCCTTGGTGTTCCCCTGGATGAGCTGGAGGAGGTGGCTGGGGAGAGGGAGGTCTGGGCTTCTCTGCTTGGGCTGCTGCCCCCGCAACCCGGCCCCGGATAAGCGGAGGAAGATGGATGGATGGATGGATGGATGGATGGATGGATGGATGGATGGATGGGTTAGTTCAGATTGTTTTCTGCATCATATTTTTACTTTTTAAATCACAGATGTCACAGTTTTTTTTTGTGTTTTTTTTTTTTTACAGTGAAACAGTTTTGGCTAAGATTGCTAGAAATTCTTTGCATTGCTATCAAAAACATTCAAAGTGAATATAAATGTCTAAAGTTTGGACTGCAGAGCTCAACAGTGTGCAACTAGGGACTGAATGTTGTCTCAAGGACAGCTTGTTTAGTCTAGACAGTCGGCTCTCGGGGTCCTGACGTAGAATAATTTCCACCAAATGTTTCTGCACCAGTTTTGCCTGCAGACTGCGTTGTTCTCTATTAAATCATTACTGTGGGTTTCCTTTTACCGCTGGTCCCGAGTCATGCATGACAACAAAGCTAGAAACCAAAGCAAGTGTCCCCGTTTCTTATTTTCATGGCGTGGACTGAACTCTTTGCTTTTGTCCTATTTAACACTGAACAGAAAGGAGACGCTGCAGTTGTTTCAGTTGGCCACTAGGTTGTGCTGTCATGTGACCCTCAGCAGGGTGACACTGCCAGCTGGTTGCCATAGAAACAGTAATGCACGACACCCCTGCATGACTCAGCAGGACATCAGTGAGTTTGGTAAAGAGATGAAGGGTGAAAGAGTGCTGGAGGACGGGACGGGGATCTGAGGCGGTCTGCAGGAGCTCCGGGCGGAAGAAATGAACGAGTGCTAAAAATGAATGAGTGAGAAGGAGGGAACGGGCTCAGATCAGCAGATAGTTTCAGGAGTTCAGTGAGTTCACTAGATGAGGACAGTTTTGCATTAGAGCTGGAGTGAGAAACTCCAATCACATGGATCTGCTGCTGGACTCGGACTAGCTGGACTCGATTCAGTGCTTGTCAAATAAACAGAACGTGTCACCACAAGGTCACGTTAAACAAAAGGTTTAATAATAAAAGGTTTTTAAAAAAAAATCTGCTGTGGTTTTGTAGTAGTGCAGATACTTTATTTTAATTTAACCTTTCTTTTCTTTTTTTTTTGGTAAGATTAATCGTGCAGAACTTGAAATGACCAATATTATAAAAACTATCATAACAAAAGCAGACATGGGATGAAATGAAAGCACGTTAGAATGGGCTTGTTTTGCTTTGCGTTATTATCGGTGTTCGTAATGCTCTTTTTTTTTTTTTTAGGTTTTAGACAGGTTTTTTTTTCCTACTCTTGGCTCCATGTGATGTCACTGAGAGCAGATATAACATGGTCGTTTTAGGCATGCAGGTCTAGATGTGAGCATAGAAGCTCAAGCTTTGTGAGGAGCAGCAAACCTTTGAGCCATGCAAAGCTACTCTCACAGAGTCCAGGAATAACAATATGGAGCCAGAAGTGAGCTTAAGGAAGAAGAAGCTCAACTTTGTCCTGAATCTTCTTCCATGCTCACAGTGCACAATCCGGACCATATCCTGCAAAACAGGCATTTACTGCAGAGGAGTGGAAATCACGGCAGCTGTTAAACAGTGACAGAGTAGGTAGGGAGTTTAGCCTAATGTTGCTCAGTCCTTAGGCTCAATGAAAGCCAAGAAATCAGATCATAATGTACACAGTAACATCTACTGGACAACAAAAAATAACTTCATGCAATGATTGAGACAGTTTTTTAATGAGCCACTCATCGTGACAACATGAAAACAGAAAATTGAAGAAGCGTGGCCCACAGAAGGGAAATGTGTAATTTTGACATTATTTCCGCTGGTCGTTTTGGACTGATGATGATTGTGATGAAGATGAAGAAGTCGTTTTTGGAAAGAAGCCCTGCGGGTCTTTGAGACCAGGACGTGTGCAAATGAGTGACTCAGCACATCGGCTAATTATAGGAGCTCTCACTGGGCTATCGTTTTTCATTTGGGTCATGAATGTTGTTAGCAATTTAAGTTACTTTCCTAGCACATGAAAATACTGATGAGCCTCTGTCTGTTTTATCTCAGACAACCTCAGCTGTCCAGCTTTAGGCACGTCTTCTCAGTGTTTATATGCTTTTTGTTGTCTTGAATGTCCAGATGAGCACTTTTTCTGTCCTCCTCCTCTCAGATAGGGACGAAAGGTTTTATTTTTTAAGTTGTTTTCTCATATCTGTTGTACTTCACTACCAACTTTTGGATTGTAGATACATCCAAAAACGCCTCTTAGGCAATTGTCAACAGAAAATGATCCTAAAACGAATCATTAGAATTTCTCATTTGCACGAGCGAGTCCTGGTTGTAGTTGCCCTGTCAGACCACTAGATGTCACAGTTAAGCTCCGTATCGCAGATGGTTGTGTTTGTTATGGATCCTCCTCCAGCTGCACTGTGTCTGGCTGCGATTGGCTAACGTAGCTCTGTGTGACTGCCAGTGAGTTCATTTTCAAACCTGGAGAAGACATTTTTAGTTGCATTGCCCTGCTGCAAGACAGGTGAGCAGGCGGTTCAATTTGTTGTCTTCAGAGATACACATTTAAGTTTTTATTGAACGGGATGATCACCATTTGTGTCGGGTAAATCTGACGGCCGTGTGAGATGCACTTTAATTCTCTAAAGTGAAAGTGATCATCTGTTGGTTTATAAGCAGGGCTTTCATAGCTCCTGGCTTCACCCATCACATTATTCAAATTATTATTCTGATTGCTCTGTGCAATCAGAATAATAATAATAGACAAGCTGACATTTAGAGATATAGAATTTACAAAGAAAGGGATTTGGGCAAAATTGGCAACACAAAAATCTCTTTGTCTCTTTAGCTGTGGTTTGCAGCATAATGTGGCAGCAGCTGGTCACGAGTCTTCCAGTATTTTAAAAACATTTATTATTGTTTCTGCAATATTGGTTACTAATCTTAATGCAAAAGCTGCTATGTGACTTATTTTCTTTAATGCTGCTTAGGTAAAGTGACACAATGGAGCACCGCATGAAAGTCACATTTTCATTGTTGTGCAAGTGTAAAGGGTCAACACCTTAAAATCTGATGATCAATCTCTCTGTTTAAGAGGGGGTGATCATCTAAAGAGCTGCTATATTATCAGAAGAGCTTCTGAGATTTGTACGTAAAGCTGGGTCGAGCAGGCAACGCTCGCGGCCTGAGATTTCCAGGACTCACGATGGCATGTAGCCACCACAAAGGGATGAAAGCCTCTGGGACTTGATTAGTGCTTTTCTCCTATTGGTTCATGAATTTTCCATGTGCGTTTGTGCGTTCGCTTATGCTCGTGGTTAATGAGTGAAGATGGATTACCACCGGCTTCACCGCCACTTGAGAGTATTGCATTTTTGGAGGTCTCCATCCATATGTGTCTCTGTGAAAGCATTCACCATAGATCAGGTGAATGTTGTGTGTTCAGACGTCTGCGGTGTTGGTGCCAGTGACTGATGAATCTTTCTCCTGCAGAGTTATTGCCATGCTGTACTGTACAGAATCACGTGTATAAGCGGTTTTATTCAACTTATGCGGAGAGATGGTGGGTGGAAGCCTATAGAGGCTTAAAGACTGTAGGTGGGGGAGGAGGGGGAGATAAATGTGTGTGTTCGAATTTCAGCGATTGGTGACTGTTTTGGGTCGGAAATATGGATCCGATTTCTGTGGAATTTTAAATAGAGGGCTAATGTTGAGTATTTTCAGTAAGAAAATTGTATGTATATTAAAACTCCAAGTAAACATCTGATAATCAAAGACGTTTAAGCTGTCGCAATCTGTGTGTGTGTGTGTGTGTGCACATTTTTGATTGCTGAAACAATCGTTTGTGTCAAAGCATTAACTGTTTATGGGTCCTAACAGTCAGATTGAAAAGGGGATTTCCTGGCAAATCCACTGGATTAACTGCCCTTTAAATCCAGGTACTTCATCACTTTAATGCAAAAATACTGCAGCTTCCATATGGCTGTAATTGTGCACGTACTGACCTGATACAGCCATTGAAAATGAAGGCTTGGCTCACTCTGAACTGAGCCTCTCTTGGATTTTCCTTATCTTTCTTTCTTTCTAATTCCTTTAAATTTCTCTCCTCACTCCTTCCCCCTTTCCCGTCTGTGACATTTTTTTTTTTTTTTACCACGCCATTCATAACCTGTAGCTTCACAGGCAGGTGGAGATTGAAGGGAATAGATGGAGAGAGACTGATTGAAATGCTTACCGGCTCCTCATTTATTATCAGAGACGCGACAGTCTGATTCAGATTTGATTTCTCTCCTGTCTGCCTGGATGGCTGTTTTTTGTCTCTGTCCCTGTTGCAGCCTGTCATTCAGGAAAGCTTTTGGGTCAAGTGTGTGTGTCTGTGTGTGTGTGTTTGTGGCATGGAAAGCTGCTCACTAACAGCCAAAAGAGAGAGCTAGCAAGAGAGAGAGAGTGACGGGAGTAACGAGGAAGCGGATAGGAGGAGGAGGAGAGCCGAGGAGGGAGGGGTGGACTGTGAGAGTGAGAGATCGCGCAGAAGAGAGTGTGAAGCTGCAGCAGCCGGGAGATAAAAGCTTTTCTCTCCCTCTGTCGGTGTCTGCCAGCGAAGGATAAAGCGGAGGAGCAGAGCCAGTCGAGGGAGAGACCGATCCAGGCTGCATGCTGTCACTGGAGCTCCCGGCTTCCCCTGATCAGCAGGCCTCAGACCACAAATACACAGCAGGACAAGACACACTCGTGGACACGTATGCAGAAAGAGCTCACACAGCTGACCGGGGGGACCGCCCAACCTGGCGGGCACTAAACATACATTCGTACTCCCTTTTGGACAGTTGCTCCACCGTATCAATCGGATCAGTCCAGCCATGCTTGTCTGAGGGAGCCACAGTTTCATTTTAACTGGAGACGCCCTGTGTTTCTATTTTTTTTTCTCTCTCCCTCTTGTCTGTCTTTTAAGGGGACATGGGCTGCGTACTCTTTTGTCCTAACCTCTGCCGCTGTGCTGTGTGATGTTTGGGACTGCCCTTTACTGGACGCTGTATCCCTCTGGCTCTGTTCCAGGTGCAGTACACATCTGCACATGAACTAGGTCCGCTACTAGATCTTGATCTTTGCAAGACCTCACCTAAGCTGACAGAGGACCCACGTCTTCTTCAGCCTCAGAGTGCAAGCTCCACTTCCCACCCCACATGTCTAATTTCTAATTAGACCTGGTGGATGTGAGAAGCTATTAAAAGGGAAAAAAAGGCACCCGAGAGGAGAAACAGTGAGAGGCTTTTTTAGTTTTTTTTTTGTGTGAGACCTGATCTAAATACCCCCCACCCTTACTCCTGCAAACTGTGGACGGTGTCAGGCTGTTGCATCGTCGCACTGCACCACCTGATGAAGGGGACGCTTGGCAGACTGACAGCAGGGCACAGCAGGTTTATGATTGGAGAGTACTGAAGCACAAGTCAACTTTGATCCTCTGGGAATCTAACGTCAAGGTGGGGAGAGTCTTTGCCCAGGTATTCAGAGCAGACAGAGACGCGATGCTGAGCTGTCTGGGGAGCTCAAGGTGGCGTCTGCCTGTATTTGTCTGCTTCCAGATTTAGACAGATGCTGTGCTGAGGCTAACAGCTGCATTTACATTGGTCAACCTAGCCAACTTTCCTGTCAACAGGAGAAATGAATGCCAGCAGTTTTGCATCCTGACATATTGACAGCAGCAGCTCGAGGTGTAGATGTGGAACAGACACATGGCAGAAGGATTGACACATCACGTGAGACACCAGCTCATTGAACAGCATAAGTCGTGGGAGGATGACGAGAAGCATTGAGGCGGGAAGCTGATGCTCTGATTTGAGTATTTAGCAAGCTGTCAGTGTATTGGCTGATTCTCCCTGCAATCTGCAGTGGCATTGGCTGACTACACACACTGTCCCTCACAACCAATCTGGAGAGTGCGCTGCCTCGACAGAATGAGCGTCTGAGCGTGCCATTACTACGAGGGATATCGACAGTATCACCATTAATACTGCTTCCACTGGGAGTGAATTGATGGACGGGATTCCCGCTGATCTTACTTCTCTTATCTTGCACTGTATCAACATTACCAGGGAAGGAGAGGGCATCATTAATTCATGAGCTCACACAGATACTAGAGCACCTGGATAACACCAGCACCTGGACCTGACATTAAATCTGTTTTTGGATCGTTGATGTTGGAAGTATCGCGGTGAAAGTGCAGTCGACGAAAGTGTTGTTTTTCTCACGTCATCTCTAATCTTCAAAATCTTCATACTGAACTGAGAAGTGAGATGAGACCCAGAAATTCTGCCATTCTTTCAGATTCACGCTTTAACACTTGCTTCTCATGTCACATGCAGGTACATACAGTGTGTGTGAGGCCTCTGGAATATCACTAATGGGCTGAGCAGCACTGGACTGTACTATATTTTTCTCTCTCCAGCAACTCATCATCCTGCCTGACACATTCCCTTACACCAGGTTACAGCTCACCTGCCAGAGGACCGGTGATAAATCAGACATCTGAGCCAAACTGAATTTATTTTCCTCCCTCGTGTGGCTCTGCTGACATAACTGTGTCCTCATGTCCTTGACTCTGACCACAAGTCTTTTCAGATTGAGAAAACAGGAAAAGTAAACCTGTGTCCTTAGAGAATGAGTGTCTGGCGACTGCACTGCCCGAGTGTGAGTTAGGTCAGGCGGAGGAAAGATAAAGGACGTGGATGTCCTTTGACACGACGGCCTGCCACGTGATCGGACCAATAACTGCCTGAGGAAAAGACTGACTTTTTCTCTTCTTCCACCTTTATTTTCAACGGGTTAAAGTTAAGACAGTGCCACAGAAAATGGAGCAAAGCCTTCCTTCTTAACTTGTCACTACTCTCATAGGTCAGATTAACGAGGGAGCCTTACAGTTCCTCTTTTTTTGTAAATAAGTGGGATAAACCTAAATGAGCATCACTTTAGGTTCTCTCATAAAATAACTGCCTTTCTTTTTTTTTTTTTTTCTCTACGCTCTTCTTCATCGACA